>JARHVA010002555.1:1292500-1345000 GCA_037957365.1 Torreya grandis | reverse complement strand
TGAAACAACATCCATATTTATTCCATGTAACCAAAACTATTAAAAATAGCCATGAAACTTTCTCAAAACTATTCAAGGCATACCTGGTCATGCTTCCTTGCAATTTTCTGCTCAAAATCCTTCTCTTCAACTCAAAAACCAAACTACCAAAAATTTACTTCTGAAAACAAGCTTTTTGAAATGACCAAAATAATGAAATGAAACCTATTTTCAATTTCCAACTTGAATCATAAATACATTGCTTATGTGTCCACCTCTCATTTTCTCATCTAAATCAAGGATGTACTTAGCAATTTTGCCATCTAGGTTAGTAAAACAAAGAAACATATCAATTACTAATTCTCCTACTAAAGCTCTTACCAACTTCTCTTCGAGGCATGTACTTCCTACATTAACTCTTGAATCACCAAAATCTTAGTATGATCTTGAAATATCCTCGAATATGCCTTTGCATTAAATTACTTGCCAATTAGATGTGCTACAATGGACCATCAAATGAACTACCATCTTGAATTCCAACTCATCATGATACAAGTCTATAATATATATTTATTGCCTTTAAAAACACCAAACTATATTCCCATCAACACTATAGACTTAGGTTAAGCCAATTGAAATCATCATGACCAATAGACATATTATTCTTATTTCAAAACTTTAGAATAAATAACCTTAGGTTAGGATCCTTTTAACACATAAAATTATGTTGCTTTAGAGCTTAATCCAAACAATGGTTGAATTTGGAACTTTAGAAACAATTAATCGAATATCAAGCCAACTTAAATTATGTCAAAATCTTCAAAATATCATAAATGAATTGTGTATGCATGTGAGTCATGATCATAATCATCTTTCAACATGAAATTTATAATAAATCAAATGATGTATTTGATTTATTAAACAATACAATGCATTATTTACTCAACTATAACAATTGTGAATGATTTATCTCTATACTAAAAATGAACTAAAAAATTAAATCACATAACCAATTCATATATCATTATTATCTATTTCAAACTAAGTTACCAATTGTCAATGAAAATGGAGATATAAAATTAGTCATCACAAATGGCTCAACTATCAAATGATAACTATTCTAAAATTCATATCGTACTCAATTGAAAATCAATATTTATTTGAATCATCACCATAATCATATAATGCCTTCAACCATCAAAGGTATTTCTATTTGGAATTGAAATGTTGTATTATAATCTAGATAACCCATTGAAAAGCAAAAAAAAGACTGATCACAAACATTCATAGTGATAAATATATATGCACATTATATTCATTTATCCATTATGATTTTTTAAACCACTTAAAATATAAACATGAATTCATAAGCTAATTATCATCAATTCATAATTGAAAATATGCATCCAAATATACTACTAATTGGCTAGGTCCTTGACATAGTTTTGAGCCTTATCACTGAGTCATCTCTATGGTAGAAAAGTATTAGTATTATAAAAATTAAGGGGGTGTGAAAAATAGGTATAACAGGTTAGATTCACTTTGGATTGACCATAATGTATGCAATCAAAAATGCATTATGTCTATAAATCAATCTTAACTTGGAGAAGATAGATCATACTTACACTTTTGATTGAGGATACATTAGATAATTAGGAACATGACCAATATGGGGATCCGTTAGAACCAATAATGGGATCTCTTATCACAATAAATAATACTATGGAGGGTTATAAAGCCTCTAGTCAAGCACAATCATGCAATAATCCTAGCTAAGTCCTATGTTTTCATATTCACTATATTAATAACAAGTAAAGCAAAGAAATCTAATCTAGTGCTCACCAAAGCTTGTGGCACAAAGTGGGGGTAATAAACAACAAAATTAAATATGCATAGAATACATATACTCACATTAATATATATAGAATCCTAATGAATAGAAGAGAATTACAAATGCATATCTATCTACTCTTACAAAGGAGGAACAAATTTAGGAATACTTACCTTTGAAGACAAACCCATCGAGCCTCAATTTCCCTTATGGGAAAGGTGTTTCATAAGAGGTTGTTATGGTATGTAAGTATGACAAGGATAAATCATCTCTAGGCTACACAACCTATCAATGCATCTAAAAGACATCTCCATAAGATAAGTTACGTATCTCTAAATAAAATATTAAACCATACACGTGCTACTTAAGTAGAATGGTGGATAAGTAGAGGTGTAATAGCTATTAATTATTATTCTCTTATATAAATAATGTAAAAATGATCCTGTATATATAGGTAGATTTAACCCTAATTCCTTATAATTTTTTTAGCTAACAAGGTCGAGCCAATCTACCTAGTACTATTATGAACAAAAATTAACTAGGTCACAGGCTAGGTTGGCCAAGAGTCAACCTAGATCCTAAATGAATTTTACCCATAGGAGTATACAAGGTTGACCCATTTGACCTAAAACTGTAAATTGTCAAAAGGGGGAAAAGGTAGGAAATGACTAAAGAGTGTAAAATAGAGAAGAACAAGCTTAGGGATATGGTTTTTAGGAGACAAGTGTGTAGATAACAAGTGTTAAAAGGGAAAAAAATCTTATGAAGCACCAATGGTATTCCCACCCCTTTTCCAATTCACCCCTTAGGGCATGCAATTAGAGAGATTGAGACTCAATGGGTTCCTGCAAGATAAAGAGAATCAATAAGTGATAATAGTTTGAAAACATTATGTGTATACACACTTAGAGTATAATTTTTAATAGGCAAGTACAAAAATATAGAGATAAAAATTAAAAAAACATGGTTAAAAATAGTCAGACATAGATAAGTTTTAGTTTGCACAAATAAACACATAAGTACATTATCACTAAAAGTAGGACACCATCATGATTCACTACTATCCAAAGTACATCACTACTATCTAGTAGCCTATAAATAGGAAAATCCATATTTGATAGAATGACACAATAGTTATAAACCATATTTTCATAGTTTTAATCACAATTTATTATATTTGATTAGTTTACATTCAATTTTGCACATAATCATACTAGGTGTAATCAGATTAGGGGAATCATGTGTGGCATGATCACTCCCATTTCAATTTTATATACAAAAATAAATATTTCTACAACTCATTATAGAATCCATATGCATAGCTATTATAATTGTAGGCTAGTGTGTGTCATATTGTTTCCATATGATTAGTTTTGCACCAACTCATCTCAAATGGAATGATAAAGTCCATATCATTTTCTACATTATATAATCTAGACACCATTTCCACAAGGTACCACATGTTAGATCATAAATGGAAGAAAAAAGAAATATGTTCAATGTAATCATCATTTTATTTTTGTACAAATGTAAGATTTAAATCTTATGGGAAGATGAGTTAGTTACAAAACCAACTAACAGCTAAAAAAATGAACAACTAAAAATGAAATTATAAAAACAAACTAAAATATTTTGGATCATAAAATAATCCAATAAAATCCCCCTTGATCCAAAGGGTTATATAACAAAAACACTAGAGAAATGACTCTAAATTCATCAAACAAACTCTATTATAACTATAGCTAATGTACTGTACATCTGAGTAGTGACCAAAACTGATGTTGCTCCATACAAAATCCCACCCTATAAGTTGAGGCATAAAATGTTGATGAACATGATCAAGGCCTAATCATCCCTTGTGGTCATTGTATCATAATATATTAGAACATGGGTAAGTGTACAAAGTTGGGGGACAAACGTGGCCTACCCATGGACATGATTTTCCTAAAAATTTTGAAATCTGAACGTCTATAGATAATTTGAGATATCTACACTCCAAATTTAAAGATGGCTTGAGAATATAAAATGTATAATTTTGAGTCTATTTTTCAAAACACTATGTTTTTAAATGGTTAAGTATAACTAGGTCAAACATCTAAAATTTGAAGAGGAACTCCTATTTTTTCATAAAACATAGTATATAGATGATTGTGTTGTGCACCATTTTTAAGCAGTGTTTAATATTATTTGAAACCCTTAGGGGAAAATTTAGATAAGATATTTTAGTATGTCACCTATATTTTTTTAATGAATAATTTATTTTATTACTTTTACAAGTAAATAGATATTAAAAATTGATCAAAATGGATAGTCGTTTGTGCAGTACGCCTAACTACCTAAAAAAATGAAAAATATATATATTCTTTAAATGTGTGTAGAATTAGGCCTAGTTTGTTACCATATATATTTTTTTCACTTGAATCAATGAAATAAAAACTACATGAACATGTATAGGCATGTATGTTTGTGGCATGTAGTGGCCTAAAAAGGCATAGTTAGAAATCAACATAATTTGAAACCTTAAATTAGTCCAAAAATTATTAAAATCATATTTTTGGAAAGAGGAAAGCATGCTCATCGTGAAGGTATTATGTTTTTGAATTTTCATATATAAATTCTTATTGTATTTGGCAAGAAAATTTTAAATTTGTTGTTTTTTTATCATACCTTTCAAAACTTGGTTATACATTAATAGTCTAAGCCTTTGGCTTGGGAATCCAAGCCATTCCTAAGCCAAAAGGATTAAGAATTGAATTGAACTTCAAATACCACTATCACATTAATAACATGATCTCATTATTAACTATGTTATCAATGTAATCATGTTACTTAATAATGCAATCATATTAATAATGTGATTATGTTATATATTCTCAACACCCTGAAACCTGAATAGGAGCCATTTAGCCTAGTAGTCTTAAGATCAAATATTGGTTGATTAATATTGTTATTTAGAACAAATTTTCTTGCCAAGAATTGATATCATTGATGATAATTGAAGATGTATTAACTTATAAATCAATTTATTATTCCTTTGATCCCAATATGGTGTGAAATCAGGCTAATATATCCCAAATTGACATTAGATGGGCATATTTCCTTGAATGGATCTTGGTTGGCTCCAATTACATATAAAACTAAACTAAATACTTGGTTATTTATAATATGGTGTGAAATTAGAGACCCAATTGACATCATATGGACATAATTCTTTTCTCATGGATCATTTAAACCTGACTATGCATTAAATTAAATGAAATATTCAATTAGTTTAATGTATTTTGCTATAAAATCCCTAATTGACATTATATTGAAGGAATTCCTTACACAGGGACCAATTACTCTTAATTACATATTATACTGAAGAAAATACTCGATTGGTTAAATATGATGTACAATTACGGAAAATATTCATAATGGAGATTAAATGGACATAATTCCTTACATGGGGTGAAAAATGACTCAATTGATATTAGATGGAATCAATTAATTACATAGGATTTTTTTGTCCCCAATTGTGTATAGTATTAGAAAAAATATCAATTGATTTAACATGGTGTAATTAGAGCTCGAAATGACATTAAATGGATGTAATTCCTTGCTTGGGGATTGAGTGGCCCTAATTACATGTCATATTGAACCTAAATACTCAATTTGTTCAATATAGTGTGTAATCAGGGCTAATGTAACCCAACCAACATTATATGTACAACATTACTTTCATGGGGCTTAGTTGGCCCCAACTATGTATAAGATAAAACCAAATACATGATTAGCTGTATATATTTTACAATCAGGGCCAATGAAGTTGTAACTGACATTAGATGTATTTAATTACCTTAATGAGCCTTGGTTGGCTATAAATACATATTCAACTAACTAAATACTTGGTTGATTAAATATGTTATGTATTTGGGACCAACAAAGCCCCCTATTGACAGTAGAAGGATGAAATTTCTTACACAAGGCTTGTTTGGACTAAATTTCATATCATATTGAACCAAATATTATTTTAGTTGAATTTGGTTCATAATCAGAATCTCAATTGTCATTATATGGATGTAATTCCTTATAAAGGTTTTAATTGGTTATAATTTCATATTATATTGAATCAAACACTCAATTATTTGAATAAGGTGTGCAATTAGGGCCCTAATTAAAATTATGTTGACACAATTCATTAGGCAAGCCTCAATTGGCCCTAATTATGTATCATCTAGAATTGAATACTCAATTGGTTCAATATGGTATGCAATTAGGGCTAATTAAGCCCCAATTTCAATTATATATGAATGTAATTCCTTGCACACAACTCCTTTGGACTGAATTGCATATCTAATTGAAAAAACACTTGTTTTTTTAATATGATGAGCACTTGGATCCCCAATTGATATCATATGGATGAAATTACTTACATTGAGGCTCAGTAGGCCCCTAGGATCAATTTATCCCCAATTAACATCATTTATATATATTAAGAATTAGGTTCATAGGGATGAACTTAGTTAAAATCGCATCACTCATTATCACAATTGACTTCGTAGGCTCAATCTATGATGATGTGGGGTATAATTGATCCCAATTTTAGATTCTTTACTCATAGATCTAGGTTCAAGGAGCATAAATTTTCCCCAATCACCATCATTATTATACCTTATATACCTTTAAACCTATACCATAAGCCCTAATCCTTAAATTTCATAATCCCTAAACTCTAAACCATAAAATAAACTCTTTAAACCTTGAGCCAATCATTTTAGCCCAAATTAACATCATTTAGACTAAGAATTAAGTTCACAAGAGTCATTTTGTCCTAAATCACATGATTGATTTCCCTATTTGACTAATTCACTCAATCTGCATGATGACATCCATGGTATAATGATAACCCAAAAACACATTCTATAGTTACAAATGGGTCGAAGTGATTTTAGTTATCCTTAATTATCTTTACAATTGACCTTGTATAACCTAAACCATATATACATTAAAACTTAATCTGTAAACCATAAACCCGAAACACTATACCCTAAATTATAAACCATAAACTTTCCTTATTTACCAATTTCAATTTAGTCTGAATTAATATCCTTTGCAATAAGAATTAGGTTTAAACATGGCATACAGAGATTAGACATTAATATACATGCCCTTAAACCTAAACCCTATGTTGTAATCCCTAATCCATAAAACATAAATTTGATTTCTTAGATTATTTGAGTTCCTAAGCCACCTACATAGGAGGGTTGGGCAAACCATTAGTCTAATCTAAGTTATTCATAGTGTACAATCAATTAAACAGGGGTGAAAATGGTGGAGTAAAAATGAATCGATTACTTGAGCCACCCACACATGGGGATTGATAAATCCATCATCTTATTCCAAGTTATTTACCAATTTTATCACTAATTACACACATATGACATGTCACCATGTTTTTGCATTGGTTCACATACCAATGAGGTGTCTTCATTCCTTTCCTCTCTCTCTTATCTCTTTACTATTTTTTTTCTTTGATTTTGATCTCTTAAGTAAGGACTGATTTCATCCATCTTTAATTTGTAGGATACATAATGGATTATGCTTTACATACTCAGACCTAGATTCATAGGCTTTACCTCATAGTTAAGTCCAAGTATGCTTCTTTTTCCTTTATTTTAGTTATTTTACTTTCCTACATTTATAGAATAAGGGAAATGTAGTCATATAAAATGTCACTTAAGTGAAATCAATGTCACTTGACATAATCCATCCCTATCTTATCCCTAGACCTATCTTAGGTCCCCTTTAGACACTTATCTAACTTTTATGTGGGCCTTACACACCTCAAAATTAGACCCAAACCCTTCCCTAGGGAACCAATCCCCTAATACCTTAGGTTCTACTACTTAGGCACTAACACTATACTCTGGACACTAGCACCCCATGCTAGTGTCCTATTTATAGTACTAATGTAATTTTATAAATTTTAACCCCAACAAATATCTTTTCAATTCTTAAGACACCTAAGGTTGACCTAGACCTATTTCAAACCACACACAAGCACTAGATTAGTATAAATACATGAATTTTAGCCCTTCATTCACTACATGGAAATCAAATGCAAAATACACAAAAAAATTATAACAAGTTGTGCATAATCAAGGTTATTGATCCCTAATCTACCCTACCATATAGCCATCTATATCGATCCCAAAACCATAATACATAGATTTACAATCTTAAGTCTTATTCAAAGCACTCAAGTCACCACTGATACTAGTATTCACTTGCACTTTCACCAAGCACTTGGGTCAGAGAACTACATCGGGCTTGATCCATTCTTAGATTATTGGTATGTAGGAAACTCTCAATATAGTGGGGTATTGAGGATGTCTATCCTACCCAAATAACATCACACTTTTGATACTTATGACACTAAAATACCCTAACAAAATGGAGGTCGAGGGTTTTCTCCTAAATCAACTCAAAATAGTATACATATAGTGAATCATAATGCATCAACATAAGTATAGGTAGGTTAGACTTAGTTGAAGGTACACCTACACGTTTAGACAAATATTTGTATAAAGAACATTAGAACTAAAAGTAGGACACTATCATCCTATAAACTATCATCCTATAAATACTATCTAGGAGGATTTATAACATTTGGACCCTATTTATGATGCTTATATTTGCTTCCATACAAATTTTTAGCCTCTAATTCATTTGTTTCAGTCAGATTCCATCTAGGTACTTATTTGTTTCATTCATTTATATTTTTACAAATATTATATTAGGTTAATTCTTGGACAAATTAGTGGTTGTATTTATTTCATGTTTATGCCATGATTTATTATAGTTTGACCCTTTAAAAAACTAGGTCTTAAAATCCATAATCCCTAAAAAGTTATCACTCTACTTCCTCCTCCACCACTCTTGCCTCTCTACTATTGTTGTCATTATCTTTCCCAATGTATCAACTGATACATCTGAATAATATGAACATCTACAAGTGTTCCTATAACTCTAATACTCCTACACTCTCTCACATGTTGTGCCTAATATCTAAGCACTACTATAAGTGTCATTGAAGGAGGCAACCCCAACTAACCTGGTAAGTGAATAATAGGATGTGGCTCTACCCACCATGTATAATGACCTATGATATAAACATAACTCAATCCTTAAAAAACACTTGGCTAAGAAGGCTAACTAGTTATAATACCACATTTGACTACCAAACAATATCTCCTTTGGTAACATTCTACAATTTGAGGGCATGAGGTATAACCCATAACACGTGGTCTTTTACCCATCTAAAGACATGAAGTAAACTATCATTTATCACATGGGGTAACCCCATAGGATGATACATAAGAAACCTCTCATAAATATAGGTACTTAATAAAATCATAGGGACCATAGTCATCTTCCCTTGTGATAGAATGTTATATATATCATGCACCAAATACACCTAGATCATTGACCCTAGGTCATACATAGTACCCTTCTCTAATATCAAATGACATAAATACATCACATATAGTGTCACCTTACAATCTAAATTGTGATAGATCACATGAACTATCATAAAGCCAATAATATGATTTTAGATAGCTAAAATAAATGACACATAAACATCAAATAAACACAATTGTGAATGATCTAAATATCTCTCTCGATTGGTTAACCATAAGTCTAAGGCTAGTCTCTCAAGATCCATCTAAGGAGTATCAAAAATAATGTGAATAGCTATAATAAGAAGTCCTAAGATCACATGGACATCCTCTATGGTGATTCATATATACACATAATAGTTTTAAACTTTATCAATTAATGATGCTTTCTCTCTTGTAGGAACCCATTAAGATCAATCTCTCTGAGTGCACACCTTAAAAGATGCACTAAAAAAGGGGTGGGTAAACCATTGTTTCTTCTCAAGATTATTGTTTCTTATACCACCACTTAAAATCAACACAAACCTCTCTCATACATTTCCCTAAGATTTGACACCTCCCTTACACACTCCTCCAAGAAATTCACTACCTCAAATAACCCCTACCTAAGCTAAAATATCTTTTTGTCATTTACCAAACACAGTCACATGGGCCAACCCCATTCTTATAAATGAGAATGTTACAAGACTAAGTTATCCCAACTAACCTAGTCTGAGACATAACTACTTTATTTATTAAAGAACTATGTCAACTAGGTTGAATGTGTTGGCTAAAACTTTAAAAGAGTTTAGGGTTAAACACATCATTTTTTCCATTTTCATTAGAGAGATATAGATAATCATTAATTTTCACTTCTTTATGACTTGCTCTTCCACCATTCTACTTGAGGAGTCATTGATTATGGTTTACACATAGAGAGAAGAATCTTGTCTTATGAAAGTCTTGGATGCATAATAAAATTCATATATCCTAGAGTTGGCCAAGGGAGATAATGAGCCTCGACATGTTCATAGTCAAGGTAATCATTCTTAACTCTTATTCCTCTATTTTGGTAGATGGAAGTAGCATAAGTAATGGCTTGTGATTTTATTTCTCTCTCCATGCATTATAAATACCTCTATATTAACTTGATTAGAGTTATTCTTTGCATTTTACTTTTATGTTTATTATCCCCATTTATGATACATGTTTTGGTGAGCACTAGATTAGATTTTACTTTACTTTATTATTTCTTTGTTAGAAAACAATAGGACCTAGCTAGGGTTATTATGTGGTATTGATTTACTGGAGAATTTCAAACCCTCTCTAGTGATATTGTGTGGTAAGAGACCCATAATTTAAGGCTAGAAAATCCATTTTGTTCAAGACCCTGATTGTCTAAATGTACCAACAAGTGGAATGGCTAGTGTGATTTATATTCTCTGAGCTAGGATTGATTTACAGATCAACTTCACTTTTCCTTGTCATATAATGACCACTTCAATGGTATACCCATACAAATCCCACTTAAAATTTTTAGTTATCTTCTCCCGTGTATATAATAACATGGTGATTAAGTCAACACTTGAAGGAATATGGTGCATCCACATAATACCTCCAAAGTCTAATATGGTCAACCTTGCATGATTGTTGACTATCAATCTATCCAACAAGTCTAGTAACCAAAAGACATCTACAAATTTCTAGAGTCTCTATCATCTTTACAAAATATCAAATAATAAATCACATATTAGCCTTTGATATCAAATAATCATCAAAATACATTTAAAAAAATTAATGATACATATATTTACATAAAAATTAACTACATCAACCTATTCTATCATTTTATTAACATTTATTACTATATTGGTCACATAACTAACTATTTTGGCCAAAAATATATTTTCTACTAAGTTGTCCATGTATCTAAGTATGTCAACTGTTAAAATCAAAATAAATTAGCTACTTTATATGAAGTCAACCAACTAACATAACTACATCAAGCACTTGATACATAATTGGCCAAATAACCCTACTACATTGACCACTTCATATAAAGTCAACCATTTATTCAAACTACATCAGACACCTAAATAAAATTACTAAATCAGCTATAATGTATGTGGTTGGCCACATATAAACTATTAGACTAGATTAGCCCGTATATACATAGTCAGCTAGTTATTGACTAACTAGATTGCCCTGATACTATGCAATTGAACACTATCATGAACCTGATAATTTAAAAATACATAGACTAGGTTGATCCCATTTATTTATTACTATGATTTTCACTCATTTGTCATTAATGGCATTAATGACCCTCTTTGACCCCTACCCATTGTTCATCTTAATTCTTACTCTCCCTTAAATTTTATTAGGGAAAATTATACTACATGGATTTACCCCAATACCTAGTTTTTCAAATTTACAAAATTTTACAATTAAAATTATAACAATTCAAATTTAGTACATCTCATATTTGGACCATGCTCATATCAGTTTCTATGCATCCTCCACCTCATGTTCCTTACCTATGTTGCATGGTATCTCTCATAAATCCTCTAGGTCATATAAATATTTGATTTTTCAAAATAATAAATTAAAAAATTAATAGCTAAAATTTTATTTATATTTAAATTTTACAAATTCTTTAGCTAATAATTATACAACATATCATCCATTGTATTATTCAATCTATACTTAAGTGTTTTCACTACAATTATCTACCTTATATTTTCTAGTTTTTCCTTTCAATATTATCAAAAAATTCTACTTTCAAATATTTCTTCTCTTCTTTTATATCTTCCACTTTTGAACATATAAATTTTCCACTTGCTAGTCTCTTATTTATAACCCATGAAAAGCCATAAATTAAGGTCATGACTCTCCAAACCAAAAGGTCCATTTTAATGGTCACAAAACCTCTAAATCAAGTCAGCCAAGGTTGGGGACCATTTTAGCCTTAAAAAATACCTTGAAACCTTCACAATAATTATATTTTAAATCTCAT
This sequence comes from Torreya grandis, assembly GCA_037957365.1. Lineage (NCBI taxonomy): Eukaryota > Viridiplantae > Streptophyta > Pinopsida > Cupressales > Taxaceae > Torreya > Torreya grandis. The sequence continues at coordinate 1,332,753 of JARHVA010002555.1, read as the reverse complement.
TAGACAGTCAATTTATCTTTGATTCCACATAAAGATATGACCATTATTTTCATGATTAATTTCCTAAATCAAATTAAATATTATTTATTTAACTTAAATTCTTGTATCAAAATACTTTTTCATCAATCAAATTCACAATTACCTTTTGACATCAATTAAAATATTTCTAATAATCTCCCCCTTTGTCATTGATGGAAACCATGCACTAAATCTACTCCCCCTTATTGTAATAATTATTCTATCTAAGATCTTTTTTGTATCTCCCCTTTTCTGTGACTCCCTTTTTTTTCACTTCTCCCCCTTTGAAATAAATGGTAAAAGGAGTACCCATGATCTAGATAATTCAATGCTTAGTTCCCCCTCAATCAATACTTCCCTTCAGTGATAGGAAGGAAAAGAGATTACTCCCAACTTCTCATGTAGGTATTAAAATGTGTTCTTTGGAAGTGGCTTGGTGAAAATGTTTGTTATCTATTAATATATTCTAATTTTACCTGCTATTTTGTAACTTTCTCCCTCAAGGAATGGTATCTAATTAGAATGTGCTTTATTTTCGAATGCATCACTGGATTTTTTGAGTTGCTATTATCACTAGTATTGTCATAGTAAATTGAAATTGGATTATCATATTCTACCTTAATGTCTTTAAGGGCATGCTTCATCTAAAGAATCTAAGTACAACATAATACTAATACTATGTACTCTACCTCTACTATGGATAAGGAAATTGAAGTTCACTTTTTACTTAACCAAGACACTATGATATCTCCAAGAAAAAATACTCCTTCACTTATGCTTTTCTACCACCTAGGCATCCTGCCAAGTATGAGTCTGTATAGTCTATCAATGTGAAATCCTTCCCTATAAGATACCACAATCCATAATCTAGGGTCCCTTTTAGATATCTAAATATCTTCTTCACCTCTTGCACATGTGTTTCTTTAGGATCTGTTTGATAGTATGCTACCATGCCCACTACTTTTATGATATTTGGCTTGGATGATGTTATGTAAAAACTAAAACCAATCATTAATATGTAGAGGGATTGATCTGCATTCAACAATTTATATCCTTACTCAACATATTTCTTATAACCATAGGTGTACCAATTGGTGCATAATTTTCCATTCCAAATTTCTTCAACTTTTCTTAAACATACTTGGTATAGGAGATGAATATTATTTTATTGGACTACGATATTTACAATCCAAGAAAGAATGATATCTCACCAAACATGGACATCTCAAATTTATTTTGAATGTCTTTTATCAATCCTTTGGATAACTTCTCATTATCTCATCTAAATGTTATATCATCAACATAAAATACAATAATTAACTGATGCCCACCTTTTATTTTGATGTACAAATAGCTATCAACAAATCCTCTATTGAATCCCTAGTCTTGTAGATACTTGCAATTTCTTGAATACCAAGCTCTAGGGGCTTTTTTCAATCCATATAAAGATTAATTTAATTTTCATACATATGTGTTATATTATGATAGAATAAATCCTTCTATCTATTTGATGTACAATTCTTCTAATTTATCATTTAAAAAAGTAGATTTTATATCCATTTGATATACCTTGAAGTTATTAAAAATTGCATAGGCAAGAAACATTATGATTGCATATAACATTTCCATAGGAGTGAAGGTTTATTCAAATTCAATACCTTTAATTTGAGCATATCCTTTACATACCAGTTGAGCTTTGTTTCTATTCACTTGACCATCCTCATTTAGTTTGTTCCTGTATACCCATTTGGTGTTGATCACATTTTGATCCTTTGATCTAGGTGCTAGTTCCCACATCTCATTATTCTCAATTTGGTTTATCTATTCTTCCATTTCTTTTACCCAATGTTCATCATGGATCGCTTCTAAAAAATTCTTAGGTTGTATTTTAGATAAAAAGAAAAAATCACTTGTTTAGAATTTATTACAATCCTTCTTCTGGTCTATACTCCAACATCTATATTACTAATGATTTGACTTTTAGCATGGATATTTTAAATGAAATAAGATGGTGCTTTTGTGTCTTGCCATTCATCTTCATCCATATTATCTACTTCAACATCTTCTTCTTCAATGATATCTAGTTCATCTAATGGATCACTTGATTTCTAAGTTTTAGTTTCATCTACTTTGACACTAGCACTTTCTACAATAGTTTGTGCTCTCTTTTTATAGCATTTGTAGGCCTTGTTTTTGGTGGAATATTCGTAGAAAAATTCCTTTGTCAGATCTTGAGTCAATTTTACCCAAATAATCTTTGCTCCTCTTTAGAAATCACTACTTCTAAATACTTTGAAATATTTGATGGAAGTTGGTCTTCCCATTCATAACTCATATGGGGTCTTATCATTGTTCACTTAGATTTTCCCTCTATTTAGGATATATATAGCTATGTAGACTACTTCTCTCTAAATTTTTATGATAACTTGGATTTATTTAGCATTGTCCTATCCATTTCTTAGATAGTCTCATTCTTTCATTCTACTACCCTGCTCTATTATGGAGTTCTTGTAGTTGAGTACTATCTTTTTATCCCATGATCTTCATAATACTTAATTAATTCATTTGACATAAACTCACCTCCTCTATTTGACCTTAAGCATTTGATACTTAAACTAGTTTCATTTTCAATTAATGATTTCAATGCTTTGAATTTATTAAAGGCCTCACACTTTTCTTTCAAAAATACAACCCATGTCATTCTAGTGTAAGCAACAATTAGTAGCATAAAATACCTCTCACCTTATATACTTTACATTCTAGTGGGTCCACACAAATCTATATGAATGATCTCTAATTTCCTTATGGTGGAATAATCCTTCATTTTCAATCTTGTCCTAGTCTAGTTCCCATGATAGCATTTCTTATAAAACATACTTGATGGCTTTGTTATATTTGGAATGTGCCTTACAACTTGCTTCTTGCTAATATTCACAAGGTTATCAAAATTTATATGGCCCATTCTTCTATGCCATAGCCAACTTTCTTCAACTTGACTCAGACAACACTTCTCTACTTTGACTTTTATAAGCATGTATAGATTGTTTATTGTCCTGTGAGTATCTATAATTAGTTCTCCTATGTCTCTTTTTATGATCTCATAACCTTTAGAAAATAACTTGAGTGTGTGTCCTTAATCACAGATTTGGCTCACATTTGGAATATTATGATTTAATCCTTCCACATATAATACATTTTTTGTTTTGGTTCTTCCATTATCAAGACTAAGTGTACCTTTTCCTATTATTCTAGTTATAGTGTTGTCTCTAAACATCACCATGCCTTCATTAACATTTTTTAATGAGATAAACTTGATTTTACCTCCAGTCATGTATCTTGAACATCCATTATCAATGAACCATTATTTTTCTTCATATCTAACATGGAATGTTGTTTGAATGATCATGGATTCTTCTTACTTATTCTTCTAGGTCTTTGTTGGTTCCTTTTTCTTTATCACTAGATCCTTGAACTTCTGATCTTGCTTACAGATTTGAAAACACTTCTACAATAGCATGATATATGCCCATGTTTTTAGTTTCAATAGACTATATATTATTCATCAAATTTTGATAGGGGAGCAAATGAATTGTAGATTCTATTCGAAGCTCCATAGGTTCCTTTGTTTTTGCTCCAGACATCAATATCCTTGGCTCTTTTTCTACAATCTAATTTATTATGACCAAAATGGTTGAAATAATGAAAATATACATCAAAATAATTACCAAACCTAATTTTTTTGGCATATCTTGGAGAAAGTGGTCTTTTGAAGTTTTGTTCTCCTTTGCTTTTGTTATTGATAGAGATGGTTTTTGTATTTTGGTCTTTTTCCTTCTTGGTCTCCTTTTTCATAGGTTCATTAAGAGTTTTAACATATCTCTTAGCTTTCTCTTTTTACTTATCATACCCAATGACTAACTTGTTAGATGGTGATCTTTAACTCTCTATAATCTTATTCAAAACTTGGGTGCTTTTCTCAGATTTTAAGCCACTTGTTGTTTTAGTACTCGCCTTTTCTAGATCCATTTTTAAAGCAAAAATCTTAAATTCATACCTTTCATAGTCTTCTCTTTTTTATTTAGTTGATCCATTAGATCTTATTAAATTTCTCTGCCTCTTCAATTTGGACTTTTAGATCAGAAATTATATTCTTTGATTCCTCAAGTCCTTGTGATGTTCTAGCTTCTGAGTCTTGATTCTCTTTTTCATATTTTTGAATCACAAGATTTTGTTTCATGTTCTTTTTATTAATATATTTTATCTCTCATTAGGCATAGATAAGCTCTTCTTAAATATTTACCTCTCCTTCATCTTCTTCTTCTTCTTCTTCCAAGTTTTTTTTCTTGTGGAAGCATTATCTTTTGTGGTCATGAACAATGTTTCCTCATCATCATTGTCAAAATCACTAGCTCCACTTTCCTTGGATGAGCTCTAGTTCCAAATAGAGTACAAAATTTTCTTCTATTTTTCAAATATCTTCTTATCTTTATTTTATTTGAATCCCTTCTTGAATTTTGGTTTATTCTACTCTTCATCACTATTATTTGTATCTAATCACTTTGTTACAAAATAACCAATCTTACCATGATTAAAACATTTGAATGGTAACTTACCTTTATATTTACCAAAACCTTTCTTTAAATTTTGAATGAATAGATCCTTCTTTTCATCTTCTTAATTTCTTGAGATATTACTTAGGTCAAGTTCCTTAACTTTCTCCTTCTTTGATGCTTTGAACATTGCTTCTCTTTTTTATGGTCTTTCAGATTTAGTCCTCATTTCATATGATGTGAGGATTCCATGTAGCTCGGCCATCTTTAATTTATCTAGATATTTCAATTCTTAAAAAATAGAGACTTTCACATGAAACCTCAGTGGTAAGGACCTCAACACCTTTTGGATGATTTTAAACTCTTCCATAGTTTCTCCAAGTCTTAGAATAACATTGACTATTTCATCAATGCAAATCAGGTATGTTGTAATTTTATCTTCTTCCTTCATATTTAAGCTCTCAAATTTTCTCTTATGATTTTGGAGTTTTCCTTGTCTTACCTTGATATCACCCTCATAGAGAGTTTTATGTTTTTCCTATATCTCTCTTATAGAATCACATTGCATGGATTTTATGAATTTTGATTCTAAAAGGCTGCATCGAATGACACTCATTGCTTTAACATTATTATCACTAGCCTTATTTCTAATGCCATATATTGGTAGTGTTTATGGTGTTTGGTACTCAGTTACTACTACTTGCCAAATATTGAACCCAAGAGCCATTAGATATGTCTTCAATATTTTTCTCTAGCCATAATTTGTGCTATCAAATAATGGTTCCTTTTTAGTGGGAAATTTATCTTGAACTTGTGATCCAACCATATGTGTTTGTATGATATACCTTTTAGTGGTTAATTTATATATGGAGGAACCTACTCTAAGACCAATTGTTGAGCACATGCTAATACTAAGATGGGGCGTGAGTCAGTATTATATATTCTTTTCTTTTATAAAACTTAATCACTTATTTCAATTAAGATATTCAAAGTAATCAAATCAAAACACAATATAACATAATGTAAAATGACACTAAATATACGTGGAAACCCTTTTGGTAGAAAATCATTGAGAAATATTTCTAAATATAGCTATTCATAAGCACCAACCTACTAGAGCACCAACCCTAAATACAATTTTATAGGCACCAACCTATAGGATCACCAACTCCTTTTTCCAAGCACCAACTCAGTAAGAGACACTAATATTTTCAAAATTAAGGCATCAACCTTCTCACAAGAATCAATCTTCTATCTATGATTTATTGATAACATAATGAATGATAGAAGATTGGTTTATCTCCTTTTGATTCAATATACACTTGAGTGTTTTTGTTGATATGCTTTGCTTTATACTTAATAGTTTTTCCTTTCAATATTCTCATATAATTCTACTTTCAAATATTTATACTCTTCTTTTATATCTTCAAATTTTGAATATTCAAATTTGCCACTCATTATTCAATTATTTATAACCCATGAAAATCCACAAATTAAGGTCATGAATCTTCAAATGAAATGTTCCATTCAAATGGTCACAACTTCTCCAAATTAGGTCAACCAAGTTTGGGGACCATTTTAGCCTTAAAAACTACCTTGAAACCTTCTCTATAATTATCTCGTTAAACCCATTAGACATAGTCAATTTACCTTCAATTCCATGTAAAGATATGACCATTATTTGCATGATTAATTACCTCAATTAGATTAAATATTATTTATTTAATTTAATTCTTGTATTGAAATACTTTACCATCAATCAGATTCATTATTACCCTTTAACATCAATGACAATATTTCCAACACTTTCATTTTTTTTTTAAATTTTTACTATAATTTATTATCTCAATGTTGTGCATTTTTATGTTCTTTCTCATAGCACCATCATGTATGCAAAGGGAAATATAATTGATCTAATAAATCAATCATAGATCAGAGAAGATAAATTTTACTTAGAATTTCTATTGTTGATACATTATATATTCAAGGTAATAAACAAGATGGATCCACTATAGCTATCCAAGGGATATCCTACCATAATAATATCACTAGGGAGGGTTCTAAAGCCTCTAGTCAAGTGAAACTATGTAATAACCCTAACTAGGTCCTATGTTTTCATGTTCACAAAATTAAATGACAAAAAAAAGTAAAAAAATAATATAGTGCTCACAAAATCTTGTGTTATAAAGTGGGGATAATAAACATTAAAATTAAACATACATAAAAGACATATACTCATCCCAATGTATATAGAATCATAATGCATGGGAGATAAGTCAAAATGCATATTTATCTACTCTTACAAAGGAATAAAAAAATTATGAATACTTACCTTTGAATATGAACTTGATGAGCCTCAATATCTCCCTTGGATAAGATGCTTTGCAAGAGGTTGTTTTGGTATGTAAGGATGACAAGGATAAATCAGTTCTAAGATATACAACCTATCTATGCATCCAAAAGACTTCTCCATAACACAAGATTCATATCTCCAAAGAAAGTATGAAACCTTAAGTTATGATCCTCAAGTAGATTGGTGGATAAGTAGATTCATAATATATATCTCTTATTATTCTCTTTTCTTATAAATGATGAAACAAGTGTGTATATATAATTAGATCTAACCTGAGTCCTTTCTAAAAGTTTATCTAATAGGGTCAACCTAATCAAATCTATATCATTATTGATAAAAAAAAATTAGGTCTCATTCTAGGTCAAAAAGGAGCTGACCTAGACCCTAAATTAGTATTGTAAATTAGATTATAGGGTTGATGCGACCAACACTATATCAGAAAACATCAAAAAAGAGTTTAGGTTAAAGAAGGGCTAATGAAGGTAGAAAATGACTATAAGATGGTAAAAAAGAGGATACAAAGCTTAGGGTAATGTTTTTAGGTTATGGTTATATATATAATAATTTTTAGTAAAGGGACAATAATCCTACAAACCACCAATGGTCTACCCACCCCTTTCTTGATGCACCCCTTAAGGTATTCACTAAAAGAGATTGAGACTCGATGAGTTCCTACAATAGAGAAATCATAAATAATTGATGAAAGTTTGAAAATATTATGTGTATACATAATCCCCACTTGAATTTCATCACATGTCACTTTGGTGTAATGTGGGATGGTGCTTCGGGAAAATAAAATAGAAACAAACAATGTTGAATGTGAATAAATTGTAGTATGGAGCAAATAAGATAAATAAAATAACAAAATTAAAAATACATACCTTTACTTACCTCAATGTTGTATTTAAATAGGGTGATGCAAGAAATGTGAAGGTTTCCAATGTAGGGAACATTAGGTGAACCTATAGAAGTTAACAAAAAACTAGAGAAAAATCTAAATTTTTACAACACATACATATACTAGGTGATAAGATTATAAACAATGTTAGGATTCTATTATATTTTAAGGTTCAGGAAAAGATTTAGTAGAAACAAATATAAGATCAAAATACAAAATCTAATGATAAATATTTGAAAGGTAAATAATTTTGAATAGTAAATGTAAATAGGTTGAAAATAATTCATTTGTTATTCTGAAAAAACATAGCTCTAAGAGACCTAGTTGGAGACCAAAGAGCCATCATGGTGAGGAGATGACATCTGAGATGAGGAGGATGCATAATGGTGGCAATGAGTGAAACATAGCTAAGCAATTTATAATTTCAATTTTTTTAATATTTTTATTTAAAATTAAGATAAAAATAAAAATTTGATTGGTAAGTAAAATATAGATACCGATGAACCCTAAGAAATTTTTAGGTGAACTAGGGGTAAAATGGGGTATTGTGTAGGAAGAAGTTAGACTAATAGATGCCTAAATAATTTATATTAAATGGTCAAAAAGTCACCATTATGAAAGAACAGATTCAACTTGGTCGACTTAGTTCATAAGGTGAACCAAAAAGATAGGGCCAACTATGTAGAAGTGGGCTGATTTAGTATGCTAATAGGTAGTTGGTCAACTTAGTTTGGTAAGGGGGAAAAGGTTGATGATGAATGACAAGACTGACATAGTTTATTGGATAGGTCCAATGTAGTATTGTAAAATAAAGTTGAATTTGTATAATAGGGATGATATAGTATTGCAAAGAAAGAATATGGCTGATCTAGTATTGATGTGGCCAATATGGTAGGAAATTGAAAGGACTAATCTAGTGTCACAAATAAAATATAGGGCTGATTTAGTATTAAAGGGGCCAATTATTTAAAATTTTGAGAAACAAAGCTAAACCAACCAATTTAAGTGGATAAATTATGATTTTTTAAGAATGTATTTGGATTATTTATGACATGGAGATCTGATACATCCTTTGTTATTTGATATTTTGTAGAGATATTGTAGATATTGACACCTAATATATGTGTTGTAGATTCTAGACCTACTAGGTTAATTGACTTACATGGATAGATTGTGACTGGTTACATTGGGCTTTGGAGGTATTATGGAGATGAGGTAGATCCCACTTAGTTTTGATCTTGTTGTCATTTTCTTTAGAGCATGTAAATGATTGACAAACAGTTTTCGATGGGTGGTGGATGGGGATACCATTGAGGTGGGTATCACACTAAAGGATGTCCATACATTATTTGGATTGATAATAAGAGGTACACCGATGATCATGAAGAAACTGGATGACTTGGAGGAGAGGAAAACACTAGCCCAATGGGAGGCATGCTCAGATAGGATATACCCTAGATTGAGGGTGAACTTGTTTGATGTATACATTGTGGCCATTTTATACATCTAAAAGGCAATGATATGACTTTTGGTAGCATGATTTTTGTAGCATAAGTCATAAGGCAAGGTACCACTATATGTGATATCTTTATGTCAATCCATTTTGGATCAAATAGAAATCTATGATTTTTGGGCTATCATTTGGGTTCATTGCATGCATGATATGTATAAGATGTTATCTAGAGGGTAAAATACCATGGTACCTATCATTCTATTGAGTGTTTGGATAATGAGAGGTTCCTTATATATCATCCAAGTAGGTTTCCCCATGTGGTCGATCATAGGTTACCTTGGGTCATGAGATGGAGGTAAGACCATATATCTCGGGCCATGCCCCATGTGCTAGTATTGTATAATATCACACAAGGGGAGATCATGTGGAATCCTTATATACACATTGCTATTAGATGGTCTAGTTGATCAAATATTATAATACGGTTGGCATGGGTATGGATCACAAGCCACTACACCTCATGGGTAGAGTTGCATCTAATGGAACATTTGCCAGGGTAGTTTAGAATTCCACACCTAGTGGACCATCTATTAGTGCTTGCTTATTGGGAATGACATGATAGAGATATGAGGGGTGATGAGGAGGATGAGTACTAGTGGAGATACTTGTGAATATGTATTAGACCATGAACTGATCAAACATAGTAATAGGTGGAAGTTGGATAAGATGACATAGATGTGGATACAAGCCTACAATAGGCACCACAACATGAACCTTATTATTATTAGTGGTGTCCATCTGAACCACATTCAAATATAGGCATCATCATTGAGATTAGGTACATATAATGGCTATAGTAATAGAAGATCTAAAAACTACTCCAAGACATAGTTAGTTCATAGAGGCATATCTCAAGAGAGGATCATGGTGTGTTCGAATGGTGACTCCTAAATTTCCACTGGTGTTGAGGTGACATATGGAGGAGGCTGCACGTAGTGTCTGAGTAGATGGAGAGACTGTGATTGGTAAATGAGTAAATAGGGAGATAGTGTGTTGTGACACTATTATTTGTGAGAAATGTTGTAACTTTGATTTAATATTTGATATAAAACACTAGTTTCATGTGATTATAGTAGATAGATATATTTTTAGATATATATGTGATCTAATGTCTATCTAGTTTTGGTTTTATAGATATTATGATGGAGGAGATCAGATGAGGATCTCTAGTTATGGTTATACACCATGATAATTTGGATAAGGTGATGACATCATACAACCCCACTACATTAGTTGATCCATTGGTTCCTATTATGGCTCAAATTTGTACCTTAGAAGAGGGTTCTTTAGGCCCTTTCCAACTTGAGCAGAACTATGGGAATAACCCTAGGTTATGGGTCACCTATGGTGGGGCTAAACCTCTAGAGAAAGTTTAATTCCTCTTGATGATCACATAAACTAATGCTAGACTAATGCTTTGTAGGGAAAAGGGTTAGAAAGAGAATCAAGGATCCTAAGAAAGCTAAAAGGGTGATGGACCAAAGTTAAATAGACACTCATATAAGCTTGAACACACACTGGATTAACAAAAGACAATTATGTCTTACTCAATCTCATAATCTAACTAATTACATAGATGTTTCATTAAAGAGGTTCCAAATAGGACACTAATCTAGACCTGCAAGTTATTTTTAAAACACCATCAAGGAGGCAAATAGAAAGACACCAAACTAGGAATAATCTCCTTCACAAATTTACCATACAAAATCATACTAGGCACTAATTAAAGATAAGAGATAGGTAAAGATTTGATCCTAATACTTCAAAAGCTAGTTCTTACAATATTTTGATAGGTTTTAACCATATCAAATGAGCACACTTTTTTAAGATTATCGATGAGTATCCTTGTCTTAGAAAAGAAAATGCTAAATTTTAAGAGTAGATAACCCCTTTAATATGAATAAAACTAGGATATATATGACAAGAGAGAGAGAGAAAGAAAGTATGCAGTAACATTCTATCAAAAAAATAACACTTTGCCATAGGTCAATAAATGAACCTAAGCCACCACCCTTTTCTCTTTAGATAATGGAAACCTTGACACCTTTTCTTATCAATCAAGATACTACATATAGCTTATTGATTGAAAAGGTCCCCAAAGGTTTTAAGGATGAATTGAATGCTCCTAGCTACAGTTCCCAATACTAGACCTTTTATTTAATCTTTCACACCATATGTCACTTGAAGACAAAATCTCATGCTCATGGATTTGATCAGATCAAGGCTTTGTGTCTTTTAGGTGGCTTCTTGTTGACACTATGGCCATGCTAAAGGATGAATATCCTTTGCATTAATCATATCTCTACTTTATCTTCATGTTTGGATCATGGATCCATTTATAGGTGGAAAAACATTATAAGGTTATTGTTTCTAATATAGTTTACATATTACTATATACCTATAGACTATATAGAACATTTATATAATATAATAGGTTCAAATAGACCCATCCTTTCTCTACATGAACCACAATCCCATATATGCATACATGAATCCTCCTTAAAATGGTGAACACTATTGTAGAAACAGGCCTGCTTGAGCAAAAATACAAACCAAAGGTCCATATTTAACCTTAATGGTAATCCATATGTGTTATTTATATCTTATTGCATCATATTAACCACTCCATGGTGTTTAAACTAGCTTTAATGACATCAAGATAACTTTATAAAACCCTATTATCTATGGTTAAAAATAGCCTCTCAACCTCCATTGAGAATCCTTGGCTTACTTGTGTTCTAATTGGTTGTTAAAATATGACTTGGCTCATTAACACATTGACTCATTTCACTCCATTGATTTTGATTAGTACAGATTCCTAACTATTGATCCTCTACTAGTTGAACAAATCTTTGAAACTTGTCATGGCCGCATTCATTCTTGAGATTCATTAACCCTTTGACCTCTGCTCATCGTTAGATCTAAGTGTATGATAGAACATGAACTATTAGATCAATTAGGACCCACTATTTAAAATATAATGGCTAGTTTATGATCTTAAAATTGATGTCCTCACTTTTATCAAATGATATTCATGTGACCATCATTGATGATCATGTAACCATCAAATTTATGCTCAATAGGATTTCTCTTACTCTATCTTAAATTTGACATACCACCAACCATCAATTGGCATCCTATAGAATGTAACTGACATCCCAAAAACCATCAAATTTAAGCATAGATATATTTTTGCCTAATATTTATTTTGATGTTAGCATGAACATCTTATGTTTCAGGTCTATTTTTGAAGGCTTGGAACTTGAAACACAAAATTCATAGAGTGACAAAACTTTTAGGAGATGTTCTTGAGGTCAAAAGGAAAAAACCCATTTGATCTACTAGTCTTGGGACATTTCTAGGTGAAGATATTAAATACTCAAGTTGGTTGGTCCATATTTTCTCTGGCATGATGTCCTGATGATGGTTGATCTAATTTGTCTAAGTATGGAAAATTTAGTAAAATCTGATTGAGGAACCAAATTTGGATCTTCATATATTTTGATGTGCTTTAGTAGATGACCTAAATCTTGGTGCATGTGCTCTTGGAAATAAAATGAACAAATCCATGTGATTGTTATTTTCTTGCCACCATCAGATGTGTGAGATAGTGTTGGTAAACTACCTACATAGAATTTTTGCTAATAGCCCCAAAATGTCTATATAAACATAATGAATAACCAAATGAAAACCATGCACTTCCATATTAATTATAAGAACTCTTGACATTCTAAAGGGTATCTATAATTTATCTATTTGTTCATCCATTAGCAACTTGATCTATATGGGTATAAGATTGGCATGTCAACCAAAAATGGCCAACATCTTTAACAACTCATAGGGAAACATGCCTCCTATACTCTGAGAACCCAAACCATTTGCCTTATCTAGTCCATTGGGCATGGAGTCATTAGCCTCCATAACTGAGCTAAACCTCTCTTGAAGCAAAAAAGACTAGAAGAAACAAAACAAAACAAAAAAATGGAAAAGTAAACAACAAAATAGAAAAGAGATGTGCAAAAGGCACTTAGAGGAAAACATAAATCTATTCTAACATGTACAATATATTACAATGGATGCAATACTATTAAAAAAAGGATTTAAATGAATTCCATTTATTGATATGGGTAATACCTCTCCATCTAGTTGGGCAAGATAAAAATCGTTATGTTCCTTGCATCTATGAATCAAATAATAAACACACCACAAGCTATCAAACTTGGTATGGTTGCTTGGTTTGGCCCTATTTGAGTTCCATTTGATGATTAGGTACCCTTATTTAGATTCCCTTATTTTATATTTCTTATGAAAGTATTTCTTGACCTAAGCTTGATGTGACTCTAGTGTTTTCATAGCAAGATCCCTAATTTCTTCTAGCTTCATTAGCTCTATCATCCTCACATTCATGGGCTCATCCTCCATCAACTCAAGACAATGAGCTAACTTCAATGCAAGGATTTAAAGAGAGATGAGAAACTTGGCCTCCCTTATAATGGCCTCTTTGGGAGTCATCTTGTTATCTTAGAAGGTTTTTTATATATTTATATGCCATTCTCTTGATTGTTTTGCATGGTCCTCTTGATGATCCTGATCAAGTTCTTGTTTGTGGACTCTACTAACCCATTTCATTGAGGGTAGTAGTTGGAAAAGGTGATGAGTTAAATTCCTAGTTTGAGATCCCACTTAATTTTCTTCATACTAAGGAATTCCAATCCATTATTTAAAATTATGGTGATTAGGACACTAAATCTGGTCACAAGGTTGTCATAGAAGTCCAAAACTGCACATTCACTATCTTCTTTCAAAGCAATGTCTTCTACACACTTGGTAAAGTAGTTAGTTGTAGTGAGCACCCATTTATTCCCTATACTTGATTGAGGTTTGATCATCCCTATGAAGTCTAGACACCACTACATAAAAGGTTGCTCCACTTGAATTGGGTTGAGGGGGAAGGCTACCAATCTCTATTTACCTTTGAAAAGAGCACATTATTGAAACTTTCTTCCCCATGTATAGGAATATTTGAAATGGATAGGCCAATAATAACTAGTTCTCATCACCTTATTTTCTATAGTCTTTGGTGTAAAATGGCCTCCTATAGGTTCATAATGGAACTGCTCCAAGAGTTTGGTCACCTGGTCATCATCTATGCATCTAAGGAGTACCCCATTAAGGTCCTTTCTAAAAAGAACACCATAAAATAATGTATAAGGTATATATTAAATCCTAAAATACCTTCTTTTGGATCTATCCAAACCTTGGTGGAATTATCTTATTATTAATAAGTGATCTATATCTTGAAGCCAACTCTTTTAAAGTGGAGATGTATTTGCTTGTAAGTTATCTTGGGTCACCAAACTAGCTTCCTTATCTTCTTAGAGGTCATTCACCATGTGTTCACATAATCCCTTACCCCTAAATATCTTGGTGACCTTGATATATATGTCATATTATATGACCTTTGTGATCCAACCTACTCTCTTCTCATTCAAATCCTTATTAAGGAGTAAATCCCTAACTCTAAGATGAGACACCATAAGATGGATCCTAATGTTAGATAACATGCACTTGAATTCTTGAGGATTCTCAAGGTTTTAAGAAATCTATTCTCAATAAAAGTGTACCTCACCTTATATCCTTCTATCTCTTTACTAAAAAAGGAAATTAGTTACTTTATTGCTTCACCATTTTTTTGCATTAGCATAACTGATATGTTGTTAATGTTAGAAAAGGTGTACACAATGAAGTCCTTGGATAAATTAGGATTAAAAAGTGAGGTTACTTGGGTAATGGCCTACTTTATGGCTTCAAAATCTACCTTAATTTCATCTGACCAAGAAAAAAATTGGCTCTTCTTTAACATGGTGGTGATAGGATTGACCAGGTTTGCAAAACTAGGTATGAACCTTCTCATGAAGTTAATCTTCCCAAGAAAGCTATGAATCCCCTTCCTATGTTTTTTCAAGGATAAGGCTAAGATAACACTTAATCTATTAGGGTTAATGGATAATACCTCTTTTGAAATAATATGACCCATTATTTTGCTTTCATGCATAAATAACACACTTTTTTGGGGATTTAAAGAGATCCCATACTCTTTACATATTTGGAATATTAGCCTTAGATGGTCCATGTGCTCACTATCATTTTGTGAGAAGACTGTAATGTCATCCAAGTAAACCAACACCATTTGCTTTATAAATCCTTATAAGGCCATCTCCATTTCTCTTTGAAAGGTTGTACCAACATTAGATAATCTAAAAGTCATCTTTTGATAATCAAATATCTCTCACTTGGTGGTGAAGGTAGTCTTGTGCTAGTCATCTTCTCTCACTAGCACTTGGTTATAACTTGAATATCCATCCAAGAGAGAGAATCATTAATAACTAGCAACTACTTGTAGAAGTTACTCCATGGATGGAAGAGGGTAATGATCCTTTAAAGAGATCCTATTAAGATCCTTGAAGTCTACACATAGTTTGATCTCCCTACTCTTTTTTTGATAGGTAATAGATTAGTTACCCATGAGGAGTGCTTGATTAGGAATATGATCCTATATTTAGTAAGCTTGTTCAATTCCTTTCTCATGATCTCTTCTATCTTGGGGTTTATAGGCCTTTACTTTTTCTTGACAGGCGTGGCATTAGCCTCTAACTTTATTATGTACTAGGCCATATTAGGATCAAATCCCCTTAGGTGACTATATTGTCAAGCAAAGATGTCTGCATATTCATTACATAGCTCTATGAAATCATGCCTTTTAACTTTAGTGCTTACCTTTCCAAGCTTGAGGAGCTTGTCTTTAAAGATAAGAACTCTCTCATAGTTCTCTTCATTAATTATCATCACTAATTTATCCTTACCCATATGGTCTCCTTAATGAAAGAGGCCTTCTAGGGTGACTAGCCCTTAAGGAAGCTTATTTGACCTTAATTGAACAATCTTCTCCCCATACTAATGATGTAATTTTTCTCAGTTAAAGGAGGAGAAATTTGCTTCTTGCTACAATAGACATGCAATATATTTATCATTTTTAAGGACCTACCAATGAAATTCATTATCTTGAATTTATGGTATTACTACCACTTTGACATGTGGTTGAACCTTGGTCATTTTCAATTCATTAGGAATGTCAAATTGAGCCCCCATAGTTGCTAGTCTATTAGTATGTTGATTCTATCCCCTTAGGACTGTTTGAATGTTGAAGGCCTCAAAGTACTCAATTAGGTCCCATAATCAATGTTTTTAAGACTTCATTAAGTGGTTATTAGTGGTATTCTAACCTTTGACATGGTGTAAAACTAATTCACTATCCCCATATACTTGAAACTTCTTGATCCTCCTCTTATTAGCCTTTTGAAGGCCATAGATGAGACCCTCATATTTTACTACATTACAAGAGTAGATTAATTATAACCTATATTAGTATAAGTACTTACCATTTTAATTGGATATTAGCATGACACCTACACCCACCTCATGATTTCTCCTTAAACCATCAAAAAATAGCTTCTATAGACCATTAGGGTCTTCTTGAGGCCTCATGAGGAATGGCATGGGATAGATTTCTTCATGAAAATAGTAGACACCCAAGTCCCTTTTTTCAACACCCTTTAAGGGGTCCACCAAATGGTTATAATTATATAGCTCATCTAGGAACATGTCTGGTACCTCTTCTAGATGAGTATTCAGCCTAGCCCTATTGAAAATTCATCCTCTTCAATGATGGTGTAATTGATGTTGACATTATCTAGTCCATAGGGTTATATATGGAATTATGTAATGGGATCAGCTTTGATTAACACTTTGGCACCATACCTTGTCTTGAATTCCATATAAGACCAATCTACTACAATATAGCCCGTTATATTTACTGTGAACTCTTTGGATAAGCATAGTGTAAAGGAAGGAGGAACATCCAAGATCAATACATATTGAGCCATATAGACACTTCGACAAGTGTGTAGGGTAATATTATGGTCCTTGATTATGCCAAATGGCTTTGGAGAAGAACCATAAAATCATAACACTCCTTTAGATTATGGTTCATATTTTAGGCCAAGCTAATCAGCTATAGACTTTAGAATTATCGAGGTACTAACCCCACTATCCACTAGGAAATTGTGTACTATAGAGTCACTAATGATAACTAAAATATAGAAGGGATAAGGCTTGACTACTTTACCTAATTATATTTCACTTGATCCTTTGGCTACATTGGTGAGAAATTCATTCACCTTGCTTGGTGGCTTATCTACAACATTGATTTTTGACAAACCTTCTTGAAGGATGTCTACCTATCTAGGCATATAGAGTATATCCCACATGGGCACACTCACATTTGACCTTTTCATTTGTTCAACAATGTTGATGGTCTAACCACCAACATTTACTTGTGTTTTGTGATCCACCACTATTATTTGTTGAACTTGTGATCCTTTAGGCACTAAAATATTCCCTTGGACCTAATTCTTTAGGGGGGTCAGAACCTTTAGAGTGACAACAAGTTCATTTGGATTTTTCAATTAAGGAGTGATGATAGGAAGCTATTTGACTACTTCCCAATTACCATACATGTTATTCCTTTTAAATCTTGTGTTTTTCCCACTAGAATATAAGCCTGACTAGAACTAACCTATGGGTTGGTTGTATAACACTCTTCTTATTCATAGTTTATCACTATATCATCCAGCTAATTTGGCCCTTCAATATACCCTTAACCTTTTATGGGCTCTTTTAATTTATTCATCATAGGTACCTCTACATTTTGGGCCATGAGAGCTTGGTTGTATCCAAAATTAGTAGCTTGTTATCATTGATCATTAAAGGTTTAGTTAGGGTCAATATTTGGGACAATATGTTGACCAAAGGATTGATTCCATGGCATGGTACCCTCTGATTCTTGAGCCACATTATTTTAAAATGGAACCAAGGAGTTGGAAGTACTAACAACATTAGTTTTGTAGTTATTCTGCCTATTGTAGCCATGTTGCCCTTGTCTTTGGTTTTAACCTTGGCCCTAGCTTTGGTAGTTCCCCATATATGGTGCCATAGTTTATTGAAAGGCTTAATGTTGAGTTTGATATGAACTCTGATAAGGCCTGTTGAAATCCTATCACCTTTTTTACATTTACTAGTTCATTCCCTAAGGATTGAAACATGCTTTTGAGCTCTTGAAAGTTCTACTCTAGTAAATCACTATATCCACTAGTGGAAGCTTTTTCTTGTTTTGGTGTAGGGATTCTAATAATTGTTTCTATAGGAGGAATGACATCCAATGGAGGGATAACAATAGGAGGTGGTTTTATTTTATGAAATAAGGGCATTAGTGGTCTAGGTGTAAGTTTTCCAGCTTAAACTAAATAAGTTTTTGCTTTAATGGCCTAGAAGTATATTTCCTCCCATAGATTAGATCATCACTGCTATATCACCATTTAAAGCCTTAAAATAGTATAATAAGGTGAAGTTAGGGGTCATTCTAATTAATACTAGGATTTTATCCCAAGTTTTCTAGAACCTTGTGTTGAAGTCTTGCATGACTTCATGAGGAGATCTTGAAATGGTAGTTAGTTGCTTTGCAAGTGACACACGATCAATTTTATCCTAAATATATTTTACATGAGGCTTCCCATAATTGGTACCATGTTTGAATGGAATTGGTAGTAAGGCCTCTATACCAATCTAGGTCATTTCCTTTAAAATAAGTAGCTAATAACCTAGTGGCTATCTTTCACTTAGTCACATTATGGATATTGAAAAAATTGGCTATGTCCACGAGGTGCTCAAAATTTATCTTAGCTTGGTCACTAACATTATAAGGAACACTTTTAAGGGTTACAATTAGGACAAGATCATATTAGATAAGGTCCAAATGACTTTGGCCAATAAAAGTCACAAAGGCTCTAGGGGCTGCCATGGATATGCAAGGGTTTAATAAAGGCATTATTACTAGGGTAGGCCTTAGAAATGACCTATGATCAAAAGTTCCTTGATATAGATGTGTTTTGGCAAACCTTAATCTTTTTTCTAAATTTAAAGGTAGTTCAACAAATTCAAAAAAAATGCCTCTTGAAGCTAACCTTATTATCACATTTGGTATGAGATGAAGCTATTGCTCTACACCAGAATGCTAATTTTTCCTTTTGGAGTGGTTAGATGTTGTTATTTGGTAGCTTAACTAATACACATATGATCAAACCAACATCAAATTTGATTAATCTTCTTTTTTGGAATGTGAGTTCCACTGAACATGTCAAAACTATTATGGCTCAAATTTTCACACTTGAAAGAGGGTTATTCATGCCCTTTCCAAATTGAGTAAGACTATGGGAACAATCCTAGGCTATGGGTCACCTATGGTAGGTTTTAACCTCTAGAAAATTATGACTTCCTCTTGATTCTCACCTAAATTAATTATTTTTAATGAAAATGGTTAGAAAATCAAGGCTCCTAAGAAGGCTAAAAGGGTTATGCACCAATGTTAAATGGACACTCATATAAGATTGAACACACATTGGATTAGAAAAAGAAAACTATGGCTTATTCAGTCTCATAATCTCACTAATTGCATAAATGCTTCATAGAAGAGGTTCCAAAAAGAGCACTAATCTAAACCTGTAAGTTAGATTGAAAATACCTTCAAAGAGGCAAGAAGAAGGACAACAAACTAGAAAGAATATCCTTCATAAATTTACAATACACAAGCATACTAAGCATTGATTAAAGACAAGAGATAGGCAAATATTTAATCTTAATACTTCAAAAGACAATTTTTACAATATTTTGATAAGGTTTAACCATATCAAATAAGCACAATTTTGTAAGAATATCGATAAGTATCCTTTTCCTATAAAATAAAATGATAAATTATAAGAGATAAGAACTCATTTAATATGAATGAGAGAAAGATATACAAGATAAGAGAGAGAGAAAGAAAGTATGTGGGAAAACACTATAAAAAACACTTTGTCTTGGGTCATTAAATGAGCTTGAGCTACCACCTTTTTATCCTTAGCCAATAGAAACCTTGACACCTTTTTGATCAATCAGGATACTACATGTGGCTTATTGAGTGAGAAGGTCCTATAAATTTTTGAGGATACATTGAATTATCCTAGATATAGTTCCCAATATTAGACCTTTTATTTGATCCTTCATGCCATCTCTTACTTGAAGATAAAATCTCATGTTCATGGATCTGACCAAATCATGGATTTATGTCTTTTATCTAGTTGGTTATCAAGACTATGGCCATGATAAAGGATGAATATCCTTTTAATTTATCATATCACTACTTTATATTCATGTTTGGATCATAGGTCCATCTATAGGTGGAAAACTAATATAAGGTTATTGGTTTTCCTATAGTTTCATATTAGTATAGACCTATAGACTATATAACACTTTTTGTATTATAATAGGTCTAGATAGACCTGTTCTTTCTCTAAAATAACCAAAAGCCTATATATTCATACATGAATCCTCCTTAAAATGGTAATCACTATTGCATAACCAACCCTACCCAAGCAAAAATATGAACTAGAGGTTCATATTTAACCTTGATGGTGATCTATATATGCTCCTTATATCTTACTACATCATATTGACCACCTCATGGAATTTGAACTAGATTCAATGGCATTAGGATAACCCTACAAAACCCTATTGTCTAAGGTCAAAAATAGCCTATCAACCTCCATCAAGAATCATGTGCTCACCTTTTCTCTAATTGGTTGTCAAAATGTGACTCGGCTCATTGACACATTAACTCTCATTTTGGTCTATTGATTTTGATTGATATGAATGCTCAAGAACCATTTATCCTTTACCAGTTAAAGGTGTTCTTGACACTTGTCATGCCCACATTCACTCTTGAGATTTGCTTACCCTTTGACCTTCACTCATTATTAGATCTAAGTATATGATAGAACATAGACCATTAGATCAACTTGGAACCACTGTTTGAAAGCTAACATCTAGTTCATGATCTTAAAAGTAACATCCTCACTCCCATCAAATGATGTTTATGTGATCATCATTGATGGTAACATGACCATCAAATTTAGACTCCATAGGATCTATCTTGTTCTATCTTAAATTTGACATCTTATCAACCATCATTTGGCATCTTGAAGAACATAACTGATGTCCCATAGAACATCAAATTTAAGAACAAATAGTTTTTTTAGCTAAGATTTATTTTGAAATTATCACAAATGTCTTATGTTTAAAGTCCATTTTTGAAGGATTAGAAGTTAAAACATAAAATTCATGGAGTGACCAAACTTTTAGGAGATGTTCTTGAGGTCAAAAGGAAAAAACCCATTTGATCCACTATCTTAGGGGCTTTATAGTTGAATATATTAAATGATCAAGTTGGTATGTTTATATTTGCTCATGCATGATGTCTTGGTGATGGTCAAGATCATTTGGCTATGGAAAACTTAGTGAAATTTGATTGAGGAGACAACTTTGGATATTCATATCTTTTGATGCACTTTAGTGGATGACCTAAAACTTGGCACATGTGTTTTTAGGACTAAAATGAAGAAACCCATGTGACCATTCTTCTTTTGTTACCCTTAAATTTTTGAGATATAGCATTGATAAAGTGCTTTCTCAAAAATTTTGCCACTAGCCCCAAAATGTCTATATGAACATAATGAAGAACCAAATGAAAACCATGCACTTCCATACTCATTTCAAGAACTCTCAACATTTTTAAGGGTATTTACAACTTGTTCATCTATTCATCCATTATTACCCTAATCTATATGGGTAAAATCTTGGTATATGGGCTTAAAATGGGTAACAGATATGTTTTCCCCAACCCAAGCAAGATGGTTTAGACTGGTGGGGGAGGCCACAAGGAAATTGTAGGCACACAAGGATGGATTATAACCATTGATAAGGGTGGGAGAGGGATAATCATAGGCTTGATAGTCCTTATCTCAATAGAGAATAGTGCATAGGGATACCATGATCCAACTTGGATAGGTGTAGGCCTAGGTAGCCAATCTACAAAGATAGGTAAAAGGTTTGAAATCTTAAACTAACTCATTATAGTGTACCATTTATAGGGGACAACCCCATATATCTATGAATAACATGTTTAGGCTACAAGATAGGCATGATGGAGCCCAACCACAGAGTTGGAGCTATTTTTTATTTTGTATCTTGTATTGTAAAAACACATGATATATATAGATATTAATTTTGATAGTTGCATTTAATCTCATGAGTTGTATATGGTTGTGGATGTTTATGCATGGATATATTTATTTATAAAACATGTATTTATCTTTTGTTGTATATGCTTTGGGTAATATATGTTGAGTTTTTTCCTTTCTATCATTATGTGATAAACATGAATGGTTAAAAATAAAAAGGCAAAAATGACTTGGAAAAGTATAAGTAATCAAAAATAAATATACTAAACACTATATCTAATGAGAAATGTGTAATAACAAAAGATAACTAAATATAATAAACCAAAGATGGTAAAAAGGATAAAAAATGTTTTTAAACCATGTAAAATATTTGTACCATGTTAAAAAAATAAAATAACACTATATCACATTGGAAAGTATGAAAATAATGTAATAAAATGGAAGGCACAAGAAAACCAAATGGTATAAAAATAAATAATTAAATTAATGAATCATACTAAATCATGTTGGGAAGTATAAAAGAGAAATAAAATTGAAAAAATGAAATTAAATTAATATCACTAATTCAAGATGGGAAGTATGAATGTTTTTAATAAAGTGGTTGTAATCATACATGCAATTGGAAAATAAGAAGATAAAAGTGAAATATAAATGAAGTAATAATGAAACACACAATATCAAGATGGTATTCATGTCAATGACATAGAAATCATAATAAATCACTACTTATCTAACTTGCATATTAGAAAATTTTGTGACGAAGGCCTAGTCCTATCCATGCTCTTACACTAAAACTCATAAAGGGAACACCAATGAGTTAAAAATAACTGTGGGAATTATTTTAAAAATAAGTGTTGGTAATGTGGTAATTTTTGAAGAAGGCCTGGTCCTACCCATGGTCTTACAATGCAACTCACAAATGAAAACTCCTAGATGGAGTGATCAAGTAATAGAATAATATTTATTAAGGGGAAATATTAAGATTGTTGTAAATAGAAGAGGGAATGTAAAATAGGCAATGTATGCATGTTTGAGAAGACCTTAGGAAACACGAGGCACAATAAAGACATAGAAAACACACTAAGTGGCTAGTGACCATCAATATACAAAGGACACCCATTCATAATAATCATAAAGATGTATATGAAAATAAGTGAGATACTAAGATCAACTCATGTTGGTTGGATGAACAAGAAAATTAAAATGGACCTACCTTCCCATAATTTATTCCTTGTTCCTCAGGACCTACCTAATCTGTTAGGATACCTACAACAATCAATATGCTCTGATACCAACTGTTAGGAGACCCCTTATCCAACGGAAGCATAATTGATTACTTTCTTATAAGCAATTAAACATGGAATTATGCCAGAATGATAAAGTAACTAGAAACTTGAGACAACAAAGAATTTGAGAGACAATACACACTCTTGTATTAAATATTACTAGAAGAAAATACAATAAGGAAGATGCCACTTCTTCCTCCACCTCAAAGGCTTGCCACACCTCAAGACCTTCTTCCCTCTCTCTCTTGCTCAACACAACAACTCTATAGCCTGAGTTATTATTCCTCCTTGAATGCTTTAGCTGATCTCCTTGACCTTACACCTGTAGATCTCCTTGACCTTGCTTGCTTCAATGCTTTTACTTGCCTTTTTGATGATTACAATACATGCCTCATGGGTCTTTAAATAGAATCCCATGGTTACAAAAATAGAACTCTAACTACAATAATTAGACATGCAGCTCATGACTATAATTAGTCATTTGACATGCAAACACTCGCTTCACTTAACTGACTGTTTGTCAACAGCATTTTTGGAAATACACAGGCGACCGACGTTGGTCCCTGTCTGTCTGGTGCTGCCGACGTCAGCCGACTCCCTACCATTGCTGGTTTCCTTCTGCACTGCACTTGACTGACGTCGGTCATGCTGCCGACACCGGTGCTTCTAGTTCTTTAGCATCCTTTTCTTGTGTCTAAAAATAGTTAAAGCTTTTAGCTCCACACACTAATAATCTCCCACTTGGAGATAAATAGCTGCTACTGTACCTGTACCTATATACCATCTATTTTGTTCCTTTGGCTCTATATCCCTCTTCAAAGTCACTCTTGAAGACCAACCACCATGCAAACCTGTGATGCTATACCTGTCACTTATGTCACAAGAATTTTGTTGCTCCCAAATTCTTCATGACATACTTCTGAACCAACTCTACCCTTAGCTCAAAAAACTCCCTGTATATGAAACCCTGCAACAAGTAACACAATACAGTAACAAGATAATGTAGCTAATATTATCCAACCTGGTAAAGATAAAACACAATGGTCAAACCTCCATTGCTCTACAGCCTAATCAAGACCATATACCATAGCCTTCTGTCTCAAGTGTCCATCCACTCTCTTCTTTAAACAGGAATCCATCCCTCTATCCAGTGCTTTCTTCCAGCTGACAACTCTAGCAACAAAAACCTATTTGGTTCTACTCAAGAACTCACACTCCTCATCCATGCCAAGCTCCCACTGTTTCTGGATTCTACCTACATTGCTTCTTCCATCTTCCTAGTTCTTGACTATCAGTAAGTAATATAAAGAAGGTGAATAATGAATATGAGGTACACTTACCATTTTTGACCTCCATATGGATGTTTGAGACTCCTTGATAGCTAGCTGTCCACCCATCATCCGTTCTAGTGACCAATATCAGTCATCTCCCAATCTGCTCCTAACCGATGTCGGTTCCCTGCATTGACCCTAACTACCGACATCATTTCCCTAGCTGACATTGGCATCCCTCCTGTCGATGTTAGTCCTTATGACCAACGTCGGACTTCTTTTACCTGACCTATCGACCCTGCTGGTCTGCACATGACCGATGTCAGTATCTGGCTGACTGACGTCGGTCCCATGTGACTGACATCGACGTCTGTGTGTTCCTGTAAGTGATGAAATTTTCATCCATGAGCTCTTCTTAGATCAAACCTCTGTCCATACTGCCCTGCTCAGATTTATTCAGCCCCTGTGACTGATCTCTATCCTTCATCTCCTCCATAAACACCAAGGCTTCTTTGTTCCTATCAAATGCATCAAATTTCCTTTTTCTACAATGAATTCTATCTGTGCTTTCCAAATTTGAACACATACCTTTTGAATCAAGAACGTCCATTCCCTTCTTATTCACATGACCAAGCCTATTAGACCACATCTTTGAATCTACACCAGAAGTAGAATCAGTAATACAAGTAGGTAGATAAAGAGTACCTACTTTCTTACCTCTTGCTAGAACAAGTGCTCCCTTGGTAACTTTTCAAGAGTCCACTGTGAGGGTTATTGTGCATCCCTCATCTCCCAACCTTCCTATAGAAATTAAACTCTGCTTTAGAATTGGAACATGCATGACCTCCTTCAACACCCATGTGTTGTCAATCTGCAATCTCAGTTGCACTTTCCCTTTGCCAACTATCTGACAAGGCGTACCATCCCCTAAATAGAGCACTCCAAAGTCTCCCTGTTCATACTCATGAAACAAATCTCTGTTTGGGGATGCATGAAAAGATGAACCAAAATCTAAAATCCATGATCCTACTTGACTATCCAAAGAAAGTATGAGAGCGTCCTGTACCACAATATTTGCATCCTTTGCTTCTTCAGTACCTGCATGTTGATTCTCTTGATCTCTCAACCAACACTCCTTAGTATGTCCTTTCTTTCCACAAAACCAGTAGGTAATACCTTTGGACTCGGATCTCCTTCCCGACCTTGATTTCCCTTGCTCAATCTTTTCCCGTTGCCTTCCCCTGCTTTCTTCACTTAGAGCATTCCCTGATGATTCACTTGTGCTTCTCCTACGTATTTCCTCATTCAAGATCACACTCACAACATCATCAACTTTTAAGATTTTAGAAGCAGATGTAGAATTACTTACTGCCATAACCAAACTGTCCCAACTTTCAGGCAAAGAACATAAAATCAAGAGAGCCTTTACCTCATCATCAAAAACAATATTGACTGAAGCTAATTGGTTTATCAAACCATGGAAATCACTGAGATGAGTATGTACCGATCCACCTTCCTACATTTGCAAAGTAAATAGCTGCTTCATAAGATATACCTTATTAGAAACTAAGGGTTTTTTGTATAAATTCGCCGAGGACTTTATCAACTCTTCTGTTGTCTTGCACTGTGATAAACTAGAAATCACAAATGATGCAAGGCTCAACCTTATGGAACCGAGAGCCTTCTAATCAAGAACACTCCATTCTTCATTCTTCATATTTGTGGGCTTGCATGCAACCCCACCCAATGGTAAGTACAGATCCTTCTGATACAGATAATCCTCAATCTGCATCCTCCAGTGTTGATAATTCTTGCTGTTAAACTTCTCCATTCATAGCTTACTTTCTTCTGCCATTGCTGAACTCCCACTCAATTAGAAAACCCTGTGAATGACCTGTAATAAAAAATAATAACCTACTTCCTACAAACCATAGCTCTGATACCAACTGTTAGGATACCTACAACAATCAAAATGCTCTGATACCAACTGTTAGGAGACCCCTTATCCAACAGAAGCACACTTGATTACTTTCTTATCAGCAATTAAACATGGAATTATGCCAGAATGATAAAGTAACTAGAAACTTGAGACAACAAAGAATTTGAGAGACAATACACACTCTTGTATTAAATATTACTAGAATAAAATACAATAAGGAAGATGCCACTTCTTCCTCCACCTCAAAGGCTTGCCACACCTCAAGACCTTCTTCCCTCTCTCTCTTGCTCAACACAACAACTCTATAGCATGAGTTATTATTCCTCCTTGAATGCTTCAGCTGATCTCCTTAACCTTACACCTGTAGATCTCCTTGACCTTGCTTGATTTAATACTTTTACTTTCCTTTTTGATGATTACAATACATGCCTCATGGGTCTTTAAATAGAATCCCATGGTTACAAAAATAGAACTCTAACTACAATAATTAGACACGCAGCTCATGACTATAATTAGTCATTTGACATGCAAACACTCACTTCACTTAACTGACTGTTTGTCAACAGTAGTTCTAGAAATACACAGGTAATCGACGTCGGTCCCTATCTGTCTGGTGCTGCCGACGTCGGCCGACTCCCTGCCATCACTGGTTTCCTTCTGCACTGTACCTGACTGATGTTGGTCATGCTGCCAATGCTGGTGCTTCTGGTTCTTTAGCATCCTCTTCTTGTGTCTGCAAACAGTTGAAGCTTTTAGATCCACACACTAACATAATCTACTACAAAGATTGGGTACTTGTGTGAGAAAATAGGTATCACTAAAAAAAAATATTCTTCTTTTCCAATCTATTGGCCTACCCCACCCCAATGGACCTTGACTCTATCATGAGGCCAATTATGGAGTTTTAACTTCAGTTAAAAAAATGAGATGTGATTTAAATCACATATTTTAGGTGATTTGAATTTTGAAATTTTTATGTTGCCTTTTATATTATTACCTTTTTTTAAATTATTTAGATTTTGAATTTTTATGTATTTTAAGATTCCTCCTCTATACAAACTTGGAATAACCAACATGAGGGACAAAGTGATACACATGAATGAGCCTTAGACTTTGGCTAAAAGAAGCTAAGTATTCAAAGACATGACTGACTAAAACACTTATGCTTACCTATGAACCAATACATTATCTCAAGTTTCAATCATATGTATGCTTATTTTGAGAAAGGAAATAAGGGGAATAAAGGGAGATCCAAATTAGACTAGTAAGAGATAATTACAATGAGAGGACTTATTTACTAACTAATCACATGCTAAAGAAGGATTATTAATTGGAGCAAGGTTTGTATAACCATGTTACAATAATAGTTATTCATGTTATGGAGATAAGGTAGTAAATAATCATGAAAAAAAGAGAAATACATTCATGGAAAGAAATGAACTCCTGAATGTAAGCATATAAAAGAATCCATAATAAAAAATGAAATAGAGAAAACCATATACAACACATAATGTGAAAATATACATATCCATATAAGATAGATAAATGAATCAAAATTTAACATAGAGTCAAATGATATAGAGTAGATATATATAAAAGTGGAGCACACATCCAATCCAAAACTATAATGAAGAAGAAAGTGAAGTAACACCATGTTCTGTTCATAAATACTAGAAAATATATCCATAAACATTATCCATAACATCTGATAGATCTCTATGAAGATGGATCCTAACTATAATGAGGGTCTCATTGATATTCAATGAAAGCTATGAAAAGAACTCTCATCAAATATCCTTTGTAAAAAATGTAGGCATAACTGAAGGATCATGCTCATGAGGTCCATCATGCATAGAATACTCAAAATAAGGAATAGGAGTGGAATATGTGGGACAAGGAGACACCAGTGGATAAGGGACCATAGGTGAAGGAGGATCCATAGGTGGAAAGGGAACCATAGGTGTAGAAGAGTCTATGGGTAGAGGAAGCATAGGTGGATAAGGGACCACGGGTGAAGGAACCATGAGAGAAAAAGGGACCATAGGTGGAGGGATAATGAGGAAGGAGGAGATTTATTATTTGGGTGACCTATGGGAGTAGGAATAACAAGTATAGGAATGGTTATTAGGTGATCTTGAAGATGCTAATGAAGTATGTGGCAATGATCAATATGATGGGTACCACACTAGTGCCACAAACAATATACCTCTCCATATTTGGGAATAGACTTAGTTAACAAATTGGGAGGAAATATAGCCTTGTTTTTTTGTTGAGGAAGAGTAGGACACAATGTGTCGATATATGGTCAAACCCTTTAATAATGGGTGGAGGAATGATTATCTATGCCATGGAAGTAGTAGATGCTCTTATTAGTAGACCTTGAGGGTGTGCTAATAGAGGGACTAGAAGTAGAAAATAAGGAAGGTTGATATAGTTTATAGTCTCTACTATAATGATAGACAAATCTATGAATGTCACAATAATGCTGATTAACCAATCATTAGGTAGGTAAGGGATCAACTTATGATAAAGGAAGTAGGTCATCACGAAGGGGAATTAGGGCTAGTGGAGAGACTAGGTGAGTATCATCTGAAGGAAAAATATAATCATAAGTAGGAAGATACTAAGATAAAGGTAGATCAGGAATAAGATCTATACTAGGCTCAATTTAGGGAGGATTAGGATGCATAAAGGGCTTAAGGATGGTAGAAAGCATCTCAAGGGAAGCAGGCTATAGGGATCCTACTATCTAGCAAAATGATAGGGACTAGTCATAACATGATCTATAAGAATGGTTCGAAGAGGTGATTTGGAAATAGGGGGTGTGATACACACACCATATCTACCCTATGAACAAGAGGAATAATGATAAATTTATGAATTATATAAGATGGAATATGATAAGATGAATGGAAAGATTGAAATAAACAAGAATAATAATGAAAGATCTCAACTTCTCTAACCTAAACAAGACCTCATAGAAATGGATCATCTAAATTATAAATATCATCAACATTGGGTGTATGCAAGTCAATAGTGTAAGTAGGTATGACTTTCCCATCAGAGGATGCATGATGAATATAATTTCAAGTCTTAGCTAAGACCATGAGTATATCATTTCCAAGTGGTTGACAAGAATGTAACTTCAAAGATGGTGGAAACTTGGAAATGAGATGAGGAGAGAGATTTGAAGTTTTTATTTTGAGGTTGATCTCATTAGGATCATTATCATCAAAGTCTAATAGGCTACGTGGTATGTTCTTGATGAGTTTAGGGTGACCATGATAACCTCATTTAGAGTTGATAGGGAAATTTAAAAATTGATATTCCCAGAATGGAACACTCGATAAGGGTTTAAGGGTTGGAATTATTCAAAATTTGAAGGGTTGATATCTCCTTAAATCCTATAAATAGCACCATTTTGGGGAAATTTAACACATTAGTAGGTAGAAGAGGTGACAACCCTCATGCAATGAGTCCAAGGTCTATTAAGCAAGATATTTTAGGAAAGGAAAAAGTTAAATATCATAACCTTCACTTGAACAATGAGAGACATAATGGTAATAGGGAGACACATACAAACTAAAGGAGACATTTGCTTTTTATTATAACCTTGACACATGTTATAGGTGGACTTAATATTACACTTAGAGGATCACCCACATAAAGTAAAATCTCATCTAGGATCATAAAAGTAATAAGAAATTTGAGAGAAAGAGAAGTGTCCATTATTTGATCAATGCGTATATACATCTCTTTACATTGTTTTAAGATACTATCTTTTGACCCAAAAAAGGTAGCTTCACATCCTAATAGGGGAAGATGGGGGATGTTATTTTTGAATAAGAGTTTCATAAGGAGGTTTCGATGATGTGAAGAAGTTCACATGAGTTCAATAAAGTGAATTTGAGATGAGAGATTGGTTAGCTCCGTGATGGGGTCCCATTCATCATAACCCATGGGCAGACTATTAAAAAGTGGTGCATAATGGTGAAAGAGATCCTAGGAATTAGGATAAGAAGTGCATTCAAACTTATGTTGATAAGATGTGGTTATTTTAGTTTGGAGACAAACAGGTTGATTATCTTGAGAAAATTGGGTAGTTGATTTAGGTTTATCTTATGATTGATTTGAAGAAGTGGTATTAGAAGTTTCAATAATATTTTTGATGGGTAGAGAGTTTGGGTATATTTTATAAATGTTATGAGAGGTTTTATCAAATGGAGGTGTTGTAATTTGTTCTTTGAAAGATATAAGTTTCTCTTACCCAAATCTATTAGATGTGTTGGGGAGGAATCTTGGATATCATAGAAAGTTTGAGATGATAAGTGCATGTGGGTAAGACTAAACTCAATGAAAGCAAATACCCTTTACATATTAGTCATATATACCACATTATCTTCATAATTTTGGTCTATAATAATTATAACATTATTGGTGGAAGGTGTAGGCTTGTCATTATTATCTTAATGATTAAGAAGATGGTATTTATAGATGGCCAGATGAGCATTAGCCTAGTTTAAAGATTGATTTTTATTTTTTTGTTTCATGATATTTTAAAGTGATGTCATAGGATTGTTGGCATTTATTAATGAGATAATTGTGATAAAAATTTAGACCAAGTAGTAAATCCATAGCTAAGTTACATAATTTCTTTTTCGTCTCATGATAGTGACCCTAACTAGCATGAAACCAACAGAATTTATTTGGATCATACCATGATTTTAGAGGGTGATTAGGGTTAAGATATAATGTAAGAGGCCTTGGTAGATGATTTTAGAGTTCCACTAATGATAATTAATTATGAACATTAATGTTATTTACTTGAGAAAATTGAGGATTAGGGGTGTGGTTTGAAGGGGAAGCTTAATCTAGAACAAGTCTAGGAGAAATAAATTGAATATTATTAATGGTATCATAGGAATTAGTGACACCATAATTGGTATGATGATTTTTTTTATTTTTTATGAACATGTAAGTGCCCATGAGAGGTTGGGATGGCTCAAACTAATGCATGAACAAATCTTGGTGCTTGTCTTGGTCGAGGGCCTCTTCCAAAGTTCATGGAGATAGAGTCCTAACTCGATGTTATAACATAAGATAAATATTTTTAGTGAAGATATGAAATATATTATCATATACCATGTTATACTCACATTTATTAGACAAAGTATTTCACCATTGATGAAATTTTGTGTAGTTTCATTTTTAAGTTGTTTGCATTTGATAAAATGAGCCAAGATATTTTCAAGGAGGTCACTAGTTTGAAACTTCTATACTAGAGTGTTAACTAGATCTTCCAAACTAGTGATATAATGTGACTTTATTTGATTATACCAATCTAAAGTGTCTTTAGAGAGGGTTTTCACTAAGATCTTGGTAACGGTAAAAATGTTTAATTTGACCCAATCTTTGATAAACCACCAAATGTTTTTAAATGTAAGGGAGGATTAGTTGATCCATTATAAATAATGGTAGGTGGGATTCCTCATATATATATTGGAAATTTTAGGCATAAGAGGTTCATTTTGAATATGTTTAATTCTTTTTAACAAGTGGTTGGTGGATAAGGTTACCATGGGATTCCCTAAGGGGGGTAGGGACATTTTGATTTTTCACTCCCCATAGAACTTGTTGAGGTTGATTTTAGAGGTGAAAATGGTGAATCTACATTTGAATGGAATTATTATCTTAGAAAGGATTCATTTGTTTAATATTTTACAATAAGTGTTGATGGGTTTGAGTGGTTTTTTGATTGTTTTTTTAGCATGTGAAGCATTAATATTAATATTAGTGGCTTAAGTACCATTGGTAGTGGTGACATGTGAAGAACTATTTGCTTGAGAGGTTCTGGCATAAAATGATGCACTAGTAGCATGATTAGCATGTGTAAAAATATATACACTAGTAGAAGGATTATAAGAAAAAGAAACTAGTGGCATGTTTACCATTAGTATCAAATGGTGCACTAGTGGAGTGATTGAGAAGGGTGGGTCTTGAAAAAGGTGCACTAGATGTTGAACCCACCATGTTAGTAGGCATACTTGACATGGGAGTGGAATAAATCAATGAAGAAGAGGTCATAGTATGAGGAGTCAAAATAAAAGGGATAGGTTGAGGAGTAAAGAAGGTATCAACCCCAAATACATGAGAAAATGTAGGGGAAGGTGAATGGGGTTATTCTCCTTGACCACTTATTATGAGATTGTAAATAGTATAAGGGTCTTTTCCCCTATGTTGAGGAAACTCATTAATGAATAAAAGCATTTCTGAAGTGTTCTCTAATTTAGTCTAATATTCAAAGGAGAAAAGAGGGTTATGAACTAAAGATGCATGAGGAGGAGTCTCATAATTAGTAATGTGGTTAGATACATGCACATTGATTTTATCTAAAGTGGAAGTCAATAGATGTTTAAGGGTATACTTATTAGTATTGGTAAGTTTCATCATATCTATTGAGTTTAACTCTATGTTTTCCTCAAATAGGAATTTTGTGATGAAAGAGAAAGGTTAAAAAGTATGGTGCAAAGACAAAATAAGAAAAGAGGATACGTAGTCAAATGCATTGATTGTGTTCTATAACCTAGGGAAGAGATCATACAAATAAGGATACATAATTATGAAACTCAAATATGTATGGAATACATGAAGGCTAAACATGAAGATAAGGATAAAAAATCATTTAGGTTGATTGTGTGTTATTGAATAGAGAACTGAATAGGGGATAAGAAGACACAGTCATGCAAGTTAATTATGTACTGCTAATAGGAAGGTGAAATAGTTTGTAAGAGAATGTATTGAGAAATATGATAGTTTTCTAAAATAGTGTAAATTTTTTAAATATAATTTGAATCAATAATGAAAACAAACACACAAATAATTGGATAATGTTACTGATCCAATTGGAACACACAACACAAACCTTGCACTAACATTGGCCAATGTAATTTTTCAATATAACACATAATGATCAAAGAGAAATCATAAATTGAAAAGTAAATGCTAATTAATTTTTCACCCTAAGTGTTAAATTAGATATAATAAAGTGTAATTTTAGTGTAATAGGAAAATTGGCTAAAATAGGGAACTAAAAAGTAATCTAAATTTAGTTTTAGGACATTTGGGCTTAAAAAGATCTATATTGGTAATGGTATTGGCTTCATATTTGGGACTACTCCCTCACTTTACAATCCCATAATGATAAGGGTATCAGTTTATTTTCTAATATATATCATTAACCACATATTTATACTTGGCTATAAAACCAAGTTTGATTCCCCCTTGGTGATGAAATCCAAGTAGGTAGGCTTTAAGAAGACAAATGTTTAATTATTTTTGATTGTAAAGTCATTTGGTAGTTTGTGAAAAATATTAAAATAGTGTAAATAAAATAATAATTTGAAAACCACTTATTTAGACATGTGAGGTACTCTAAGTATGCAAACAATTGAAAAGGAAATGTGAATTAATTACTAGAAAATAGATGTTAGTTCCTTATTGATAATAGTAAAACGTTGGTTCAGGTGACATTATATGCAAATGGTACATAATAGAGTTGATTGGGTCATTATTATTTTTCAAAAGTAAGGTATTTAATAATAAAATTAAACAGGTTAGGTATGTCTCTCAAACAAAAGGTAGACTACATAATTTATTCGATCAAGTTGACCTAGTTAGTTATAGGGTTATAATTTTATAGACTATAAACTTGTGAAAAATAGTACATAATAAAAAATTAAAATTATAGGTAGAAATAAATAAAGGAACCTTGGTGGGTTTGAAGATGATTTATATTGAAATTTTTTATACTGAAATTTTCAAATGTGGCTTTCAAATTCTACCAACTGGGTTGATTGGTTTGATCAATTTTACAAAACCCTATATGTGAAAAGTGAATAATGAATAGATTTGACCTATTTGACTGAGTTTATTTAACTTTGTGTTGATAAAGGAAGATAATAGATAAATTTGACCTATTTGACCATGCATGTTAATTGGGGATTGAATAAGAATATTGTTTTGAATTGGTCAATGTAGTAACCTATAGTTGATGAAGACCTGCACAAACAAAATAGAGTCATTTTGAAGTGACTATGTTAACCCTACACATAGAAAGTTATAATTATACCAACTGGTTTAATACATTACTTCAAATATATAAAAATATAATATATTTATAAAAATTATGGCATGAAATAAAACCTTCAAGGGTTAGATTCACATCAGGTTAACCACAATGTATGCAAAGGGAAATACTACTAATCTATTAAATCAATCCTAGTTTAGAGAAGATAAATCCTACTTACACTTATAATTGTTGATACATTAAATATTTGTGGCCATGACCAAGATAGATCTATTATACCTAGTTAATTTATCTCTTACCATAATAATATCACTAGGGAGGGTTCCAAAGCCTCCAGTCAAGTTAAATTATGCAATAACCATAACTAGGTCCTGTGTTTTCATGTTCACGAAAGTAAATGATGAAAGTAAAGTAAAAAACCAATATAGTTCTCACCAAAGCTTATAGCACAAAGTGGGGGGTAATAAACATTAAGATTAAAAATGCATAGGATACATATACTTGTGTTAATGTGTATGTAATCCTAATACATGGGAGATAAATACAAATGCACATTTATCTACTCTTACAAAGGAGGAAAAAATTTAAGAATACTTACATTCAAAGATGAGCCCACCAAACCTCAATATATCCCTTGGCCAAGGTGATTTTCAAGATTTTATTATGGTATGTAAGGATGATAAGGATAAATCATTTCTGGGCTACACAATTTATTTATGCATCTAAAATACTTCTCCACAAGACAAGATTTATATCTCCAAAGAAAGTATGAAACTTTAAACTATGCTCCTCAAGTAGAATGGTGGATAAGCATAGCCAAAATATATATCTTCTTCTATTCTCTTATAAATTATGAAGTGAGTGTGTATATATAGTTGGATGTAACCCTAGTCCTTTCTAAAATTTTAGCTGATAAGGTCAACCCAACCAACTATGTATCATTATTGATAAAAATAGGTCTCATTTTAGGTAAGCAGAAGCTGACCTAGACCCTAAATGAGTTTTTTCAATTAGATTACAAGGTTGATGTAGCCAATATTGTATTTCAAACCATAAAAAAGGAGTCTAGGATATAGAAGGGATAATGAAGGTAGAAAATGACTAGAGTGTGAAAAAGAGGAGCTAAAGCTTAGGGGAATGTTTTTAGGAGATGGTTGTGTAGATAACAAGTGGTAGTAAAAGGAAAAAAATACTATGAAGCACCAATGGTTTTCCCACCCCTTTCTTCGTACACCCCTTAAGGCATGAATTCAGAGAGATTGAGACTTAATGGGTTTTTTCAAGAGAGAAATCATTAATAATTGATAAATTTTTTGAAAATATTATGTGTATAAACATTCCATGCTAGAATTACATGATATGTGATGAGATTTGAGTGGGGCATATGTATACACATAATATTTAAGATTTATCATATAATGACACTTTCTCTCTTGTATGAATCTTTCAAGTTTCAATTTTTCTAAGTGCATGACTTAAAGGGTACACCATGAAAGGGGTGGGAATACCTTTGGTTCTTCTCAAGCTTATTGGACCCTATACCATTACCTAAAACTACCACAAGTTACTTTTATCCATTTCTCTAATAAAATCACCTTCTAAAATAGATCTTAACTAATAAAATACTTTTTTCTATTCATTTTCAACCATTTCATCCCAATAAATATTGTTAGGGATTGAACACACATTATGAAAATCCATTGACCCAACTAACATAGTTCGAGACCTAATAGATATCTTTCTTGCCTAACAATATCGAGCCAGTTGATATTGTTAACTAAATTATAGGGAGGGTTTAGGGTAAATCATTGTCTATAAATTCCCCCTTTAATTCAATCTAATAGAGAGGAACATTCATTTTCAAATTTTTATAGCTCAAAATTTAATTGTTCCTACATTTGAGGAGTTATTGCTTAGGGTTTTGACTTAGAGGGAAAGAAGTTTGTCTTGTGGGAAAGTCTAAAATACAAAGTATTTTAACCTAGATATTATTTCTATAGTGTGATACTTACAAATCTACAATAACCTCTCCCAAATCACCATTGGCCAAGAGAAAGATTAAGGCATGATAAGTTCAATACAAGGTAAGTATTACTAACTTTTACTCTTTCAATTGATAGATAAATATGGCATAAAATAATAAGATGAATGTTTTACTCCTTGCTTAGGTTACCTCTACATTTAATTGAGTAGAAATCTCTTTCCATGTTTTTTTATTTGTTTAACTATCCATTTTTGTGCCACAAACTTTAGTGAGCATTATATTAGATTTAATTTATGTATTGCAGGCCTAGATAGGGTTATTGCATAATGTAATTTACCTAGAGGCTTTGGAACCCTTTCCTTTGGTGTTGTGTGGCAAGAGATCCCTTTTTTAGGTTTTTCATATATAAATTTGTCATATCCTTATATAAATATCTATTAAATAAATTATTTTGTAAGATTACCTTCTCTGAGATTGGAATAATTAAGTAGGACAAGTTGTAGATGCATTCAAATTTTTTACATACATAATATAAAGAGCTAACCCAATTTTTAGGTCACCTAGGTGTTAAAAGTGTGCTTAGGTGTTTTAAGTAAAGATAAGTAAAATAAATATCAATGCATAGGAAAAAATAAAATTCATGAACAAGAGATATCTAATGGGCATGTGTAAAAACCAAAGGCATCACAAACCCATACAACCAATTGAGATAGTACTAGTTGAACCTAGACAATACCAATTGTCATAGGGTTCTAAGTTTAATAGCAACATGTATTTATGGTTTAATATATTATTTCCTTATCTGAGTAGTTACATAGTAGACACAAAACATTTTCAAGTACTACGATGAATATAGTGAATAATAAAATTAATAAAGCAGTTGAGTGCATTCTTTCTCCATTGCTTTTTAAATTCTAAATATAGTAAGTTCAATATCAATATACTTTTTTACATTTATATCTTTATGAATATTAACCCATTTTTTAAAATCTAGATATTCATAGTTTTATCTTATTTATATCACATTAATAAAAAATAAGTAAAACACTAATTAGTCATTTGCCTCTATTGATATGCCATCTTATAATGATAGAGGTAAATGCCTATGATAAATAATTATTGTAATACTACTCAATAATTAAAACTTCTTAGTCTTCTTCAAGCATATTTAAAACAATGTATAATTATATTAAAGTGTGCAAATACAATGGGATATAAAGGCCATGGTTTACGTAAATGTGAGCAAGGCATTAAAAAAATATTATTCCAAATTATCATCACCTTAATCAAGGTATTAGATATGATGATAATTCTATAAAAAAAGATAAAAATTTTCAAGATAGTCATTTTTAAAATTATTTTGGATTTAGAATATCTAAATAGGCTAAAATTATTTAAATTTAGATTACACAAGATAAATCTTGTGCCATACAGATTTGAATGCAACAAAGAGATTGATTTCACTTAATAAATATAGAAATGAGTAAGAAAAAATGGTAGAGAAGGTACTTGTTTGATTTATTGATATGTACTACTAATTTCCCATGTCACATTCCTCAAAATGACTTTTTAATAACTGTATAATTTCTTGGATCAGGAAATAGAATCTCCAAATCTACTAGGATGTTGTATGTGAATGTTCAAAAACCCATAAAAAGTGGTATTGTCCATTAATTTTCATTATTGTCCATATTATTTTTTCAAGTATATTTTAACATAAATAAATGTGCTTACATTTTATACAATTTCTATATATGTCTGTTCCCTCAGTCTTATGTGTTGGTCATGAGTTTGTTTCTCTTTTCCTTCAAATCCTAGCTTTATTTTTGACATAAGCTTGTATAAAAAAGAGAGATTTAAAAATATGGATTGGACAACCTAAACCACTCCTTATTGAGTGATTGAGCATTTCCTACATTAAAATACTCTGAAGAGGGATCAAACCACACATAGTTATCCCACCTATGTGTGAGAATTATCAATCATGTTACACTAGAATGCAATGAAAGGCATTGGATTTATACACTTAAAAACATGAAACTTTAACCTTTTGTTGGTGTTTAGACTAAGATTTAGGGCTACTCCTTTGATGGATTTTTGAAATATTATGTTTTCATGGGAATATATCAAGGATGTGTATATATATCTCTCAATTAAATGGTTCTCTATATAATTTAAAAGTGCATAATACCTTAGAATTTAAAATGTATTTAGATATGACTCTTTGATATTACCCCCATAATTAAATGTGAAATGTGTATAGACTTACCTAAGGGAGATATTTGAATTTGAAAAATAGTCATAAAGGTTTTTGGACACTACTGGCAAAGATGAATAATGTGGTAACCACTAGAGTTCAAGTATTGTTGGTACTGTTTAGAGAGGAAAAATCATGGATTTAGAATATGGATAAAATATACCTAGGATTGTAGATTATTATTACACAAACTAGGACATCCTAAATATGTATATTGATAAATTGGGTAGAACAATAAAATGAATGAATAAATGGATATGAAAATGTGTGGGTAAGATTCAAATGTGTACACATATAAATTATGTGTAAAAATTTATGCTTCCAAGTGTTTGATACCAAATTTATGTATCTATAAATTCCCTTGTTTTTGTATAGCATTGAAAAATAATTTTGGTACCTATGTCTAACCACTCTTTATGTTGAGAGATATGCCCAAAATTTCTAGCTTTCTTTATCAAAACTTGAAAGGGAACATGTATAAATAAATGTACATGAATGATATAAAATATAAAAGAATCTAGATCATTGAATTACTTGAAATTTAAAGATTCAAGGAGTGAATACACATATGCATACACAAACCAAGGTGCACATGAAATCATTGGAGAATCCCATGGAATGACTATGTCTGAAGGAGATTTATCTACTAAAAATATGGTTTGAGAATTATGAATGCCTCAACCCCACTAGAGATGGAGAAGTGAAATAAGTTGAGATACATAGAAACTCAACCATACTATTCAAAATATCATCACAATTCTTCTTGGGAGAACCCAAAAATAGGTTTTTATGTTAATTTTAGACTCTTAATTAACCATGATAGATCAATTTTAGACCCAAAGTGATTATATAGTATTATCTATCCTCAACATAGAATATAAAAGTGTTTACATGAATAATATGCATGTGCCAAATCTAATCCATATGTG
>JARHVA010002555.1:1197500-1287500 GCA_037957365.1 Torreya grandis | reverse complement strand
CACTCTATCTAATCTGATAAATTTAATAACCTAATTATTATATTCCATGTAATATGTCTCATCATGTCATATAATATGTAACATATTTCTCATGATCCTATAAAATGTTGTATATATTTCCTACATATGTGTAAATTTAGCAAGTTTCCCCAATATGTATCATATGAATTGTCTATTCTAACCCAAAATATTAATTATCAATTTTTAAAGGATTTAATATCTATTATAAACACATTAGTGTTCTCCCATTTTTAGGTGAGGGATGTACTCTGTGAATCACTCATCTCAAAATAAAATAGTTATATGCATCATATTATATAAAAAAGACACAAGTATGTAAAAAATGTGTGCTAACATGAATAAATATGTCATAAAACATAAATTTTATCATTGAGGAATATATGAAACATGTATCCAAAGGAATACAAGTGTCATTTATAATATTTTTAGTGAGACATGTAAAAATAATCATCATATTAGTAAGCAATCATTATTAAGCCATGCAAGAGCCACATGCTATCAATCATGGAATCACACACAAGAGAATAATGAATGATATGAATCGTGACACCACAATATTATAATTAATATAGATACATGTACCCAAATTTGAGTTTATGAGTAAATTTGGATCCCTAGGTATGAGTATTTAGAATCAAGTCAAATTGAATCGATAATCATAAAAGTGGTGATTTGAACTCATATGAATCATCAAACTGATAATTTGAACTCATGTGAGCAAGTGAGAAAGTTAGAGTTTAGAGAACATTAGTGTTTGATTAAATCCTATCATAATTGGATAATTGATTTACGTCCATTAGAAATTGACACCTAAATTATAGCCTTTAGAACTTGATGACTACATAAAAACTTCCAAATCCTTCCATTAATATGGTTAATTTTTGTGTATGTGATTATATTCGGCTATCCATTATTTAATCCATTATTCTAAATTTTTATTTTTTCCTCACCTATCTTTCCATCTATACTCTTTATTTCTCTCTTTTTCCTTGTCCAAATCCTATATTTATTACATTTTATCATTTCAAAGATTTAGGGCACAAATCTTGTAGAATTCACATTATGTTCAAATAGGGTTCTCAACATCAAAAGATTTTTTGTTTTCACAATGTTTTCTTCATAGATTTTTTATCCTCGCTAATTATTTCATGTAATCTCATCTTCAATTGTCACTTCACCAAATTCCTTTTAGAAAAAAATAATTTGGTTTTTGTGGTCTACCTTTGCACTTGTCTCACTCCACTCACTTTCAAGCAAGTGTTAGATCATGAGCCTTGCATTACACCTAGTGGATCATGTGACCTTAATATCATCTCATCAAAATATGATAGCTAAAAAATAATAATTATACTTTGACATCTATAAAACAAAAATTATAATTTGACATTTTGTTCATAGTTCATCAGTTTCTACCAACTACTTTACAATAACTATTTTATGTTTCTTATTAGAAATGACATGTTCATCAATATTAACACTAATAGTTGCACATGTAAAGAAATATAAAGTATAAAGGTGACATGAATTATGATTTTATTAAGGTGATGCCCTAATATAATTTGGAGTCTAATTTTGATTGGATTACCAATATTGATCTAGGGCACGTAAATGTGACATAATTTTGGAACATAATTAATATTAATCATAAGCTTGATTGGAGGTAGAACATATATGATAGTGGAATACCCTAGGAAAATTATTTCCAAATATTAGTTCAGTGTATAAAATTAGTGTTGACCATGGCAAACCATTATGATAAGGAGAATAGGGTGGTGAAGAAATCAAAAGATGAGTATGTTCTTCATCTTGGTGTCAATCATATCAAAGTTATGTTAAAAATACTTTATCATGATTATTTTTTCAATATCACCCATGATACCACTCAAATTATTTAGGAATCTAACTAAGTTTCATGTTCCAAATCAATGAAGAAACATTGTTAAATAAAGCCTAAAGCCACATCTACCTAAAAACACAAGAAAAATTACATGCTATGAGTTTAAGATGGAGATTAATGATATTATAAATTTTTTAAAAAGAGTGATTAACAACCCCATAGGTAACGACTTACATAAATGGATGTAAAGGTATAATTAGATCATCTCTGAAAATAAGTAGTTCATAACTGGGTAGAATCAATCAATGATTTTATTCATAAGAAATAATGGTGGGTACACCAAACATGAAAGATATATATGACTTATTATCTATTATATGTAGTTTATCACAAGATATTCTATAAAGAAGCAAATAAATTTGAGTAAATGATCATGATGATAATTTATGAGTTTTATCCTCAGCTCACATTGGGTACTAGTGTGAAACATTTTCATAGGGTTAATGATGCCTTTCTACATTATGTTATTCAAATGTTCAAGTGTGATCCATACAATCTAATATTTTTTATTGCATCTACCACTAAGATATCTAGATAGGGTCCCTAGTCTATACAAGTCCCCACTTTCTAATATATTAGAGTCCATGGGTGTGAGATTTTTCCCTATATGATTCTAATTTTTTTGATGATATGTGAGTAGTGATGGAACTAGTGTGACAACTCATACAAATCCATAAATTCATAACTATCAAGTATAAGTTAGGGGTTCATTTCCAAATCACCATTGGGAGATATAATTATTCCTCACTCTTTAAATCAAATTCAATTGATGTGGAAATGGCTCGAGTTACCCTTTG
This sequence comes from Torreya grandis, assembly GCA_037957365.1. NCBI lineage: Eukaryota > Viridiplantae > Streptophyta > Pinopsida > Cupressales > Taxaceae > Torreya > Torreya grandis. The sequence continues at coordinate 1,284,785 of JARHVA010002555.1, read as the reverse complement.
GCCCTTTCAAAATAGACCTTAATTTGATGGCATAGGGATGGTGTAAAATATCCTCAGTTTTTCATATCGACACATACCATATTATGAATACTATGGGATAGATTATGATAGTGAAAAAAAGGTTAGGTTCTAATATCACTATGCCTTCACCCTTGAAAATGTAATTGAGTATAATATAGCATATATTATAGAAGACATTGATGATGGTGAATATGATGTAGATCTTATTTATCACTAACAAAATATTGAATCAAGACATATACCTTATGTTTATTGGAGAAAGCCTAATTTGACATCATTGGGAGAAAGGAAACGGATATTCTTGGATATAAATATACCATAGATTAAAAAAAGGGATTAATTTAAAAAATATATGATTACAACCACCATTGAGAGATTCATATATAAGTCATGATCAGCCAAAATAACCCAAGGATGAGAAATCACTTTCATTTTCATCTTTCTATGTTGATATGAACCCAATTTTAATTAAAGAGGAAAATAAGAAGTGGAGTAACCTCAATAAGTTAAAATAAAACCCACTAAATATTGAGATCATGAATTTGACTAAATGAGATAAAGGAACCCCTAGGATCTCTATAATTTTATATTATCCATCTACATAAGTGGTTCATTATAAAGGCTTGAAAAAATACCACAATGTATTAAAAAGACACATACCCTCATCTAGTGGTCCCCACATCCACTCCTCAAAAAAATTGAATATTTTAAACCTTATCCTAAGGTAATCATCTTTCCTTATTAGCCTTCATCAAAGGTTGTAACTTCACCTCCATATTCTATTTCTAAATCTAAGTTTGATCCTCCAAAGTAAGATGAGGAAGATATTGAGCTTACATCAATGCAAGCCCTAATAATCCCTCCTAATTATTATGATACTTAGATTCAGATAGAAAAGATATATTTGTAAGACTATCTTAGCAAAAATATTATAGATTGGTTGAATGAGTTAGTGAAGAAGAGGAAGAAGGCAATTCTACCATAGGAGGTTAATTTTAGTGCACTCATCATAGTTAATACTCATGCACTAAAGAGACATATAATGAATTTGTAGATAATTATGGATGATCATGGGGACATGTACATCAAGGTTGAACTTCCTTTCGATACACTCAAACAAGAAATCATCATCAAGGATTATCAAATATCCAAGGTATACCTTGACAAGGCTACATATGAAGGGATAAAATAAGTTACGAAAATAAACATCGACACATTATTTAAGAATTATGACCAAGACATGGTAACAAAAATAAATTGAAATAAAAGGTCAAACAACTCCTATTGGTGGTCAAAAAATTCATGAATCCTATTGAATCACATCCATGTGATTATGCACCTGATACTAAAAAAATGAGAATGATTGAAGAGATGGGGCATATGGGTAGGGCCACCAAGGAATGGTTAGATAAATTTTTTATTCACAAAAATAGATTGATAAACACATCCATCATAATGTATGAAATAATAAAAAATGAGATGAATCATGCCAAGAAAAATGAGGCTATATACAAAAAAATTAATAAGTGGAAATGATTACTACCAAAGTTATAACCCTTCCTCATATCATATCTAAACACTCTCATTAAATCAAAGGTTCTAACTCAATAATGTTATGGAGATAAAAAGTAATTCCTAGGTGATACCAAGTTCCAAATTTATATGCTTGAAGAATCCATGAAAATTTTCAAATAATCTCAGTGGTTGGTAGAAGATGCTACAAATGATATTCAAGAAGTGCTAAAAAAGTCATTGCTAATTTATTAAAAATAATTGAGTGGTACTTATAATAGAGACTATCAAAAATGAATTCAAGTAATTGATGGAGAAGGAATCAAATCCTATCTCTATCTTTAATTGTGAGCCTATACAAAGGTTCATCAAGGATTAAAACACTTTTGATAAACTTGATAGAGATATCAATAAATATTGACATGTCTCACATAAAATGATAGATCTTCAAGTTGAAGGATAAATAAATTACCCTCATTCATACGATTTAGATGAAGACAAAGTTAAAGAAATGATGAATCTATTTGATGAATACCAAAAAACATTTCAATAAGAAAAATATAAGTTAAGATTATTGGTGATGAAGGAAATAATGAGAAAGTGGTAGAAGAAATTATTCAAATTTTATTTTCCAAAACTAAATTTTTGTGTACCCTCTTTTGGAGAATCCAAAACTACATTTTGATGTACTCTTTTTTGCAGTTTTTAAAAGTGTGTTTTGGCATAGGTACTTTTGTTGTTTCTAAGTTATGTTTTGTGAACTTTGTAAATGTCAAAATTTCATTAAAATTTCAACTAATTTTATTTTTGGAAAAGGGTTTACTAAGTTATTGGGTATAATACTTCCTTATAACTACAACCTTCTAAGTTATAAATAAAGGCTTGTATTCTATTATATTAGATTTTTTAGCTTTGTAAAGTTTGACAAAATAAAATATTTTGGATAAGAAAGGAGAAAAAGAAAAAACTTTGTGTTGTTATTATAAATTAATAAAAATGATATATTTTCAAAACTTTTAACCTCTTATATCATTTTGAATGAATGTTCTTATGTCCATTGATTCATCTTATTGATTTATGCACTTTATTTCATGAAAAATGTTAATGGTTAAATAATCATTATTATTTTCATCTCAATAACATGGAATATAATTGAAATATGCCTTTTTTTAATTATTCATGTTATTTATCTTCTTATAATTATAAATTATTACATTACTTTCCATTTTTACTCCATCTTAGAACTCTTTAAAATCCCATTCTTCACACATGCAACCCCCCCTTTAAAAAAAACATGTATATTTATGAATACATTTCATTTTTAGTTTAGTTTTAATTTAAATAAAGGTAACCACACCTATTAATATAGGATAGAATATAATGTGTAACACTTTTATCTATGATACATAAACTTTGTTCATATACAAATTTTCCAATGAATAGTTTTTTACACCCACCTATGGCACAGTTTGTGTTTTTTCATGCAAACCAAAAAAACCCATAAGTTTTTTTACAAATATTATTAAAAAACAAAATAAATTACATCATCCTAGAGTTTATCAGATATAAGCTACATATTTTGGTATTTTTTTTGATCTTAGACATTTTACATGCAATAATAGAGTAATTATTACTCATTTTCACTAAACCATGGTCATACTATATGAGGAGGATGATCATGAAAACCTTATCAAAAGAGAAACTACACATGTTTAAAGAAGATAAAAAAGAAAAAATAGGATAAGAGTGGGTCATATATCTCATCAAAAACCACACCTTCCTGGTCAATAAACTATTCCATTTTGGAGGAAAGATGGTTCACCAAAGCAAACAAATTTAAAGGTTTATCTAACACTTTATTTGATTTTTAGTAATGACTCAATTTATAGTTAAACCCTAAAATAAAAATAAGAAGTAAAAAATATGTATGCCTAACTACAAGTCCTAAAGCTAATAATTAAAACCAAGGAGATACTTAGATAAGCCAAGTGTTCATTATTTATGAAACTATTATACCCCAAAAGGTGTATTTTCAAACTATGGTAGTACTTTGGGGTAATGTAATTAAGTTTTTAGATTTAAGATAGTTTCATAAACTACCTAGAGGTTCATAGAATAACTTTCCTAAAATTTTAGGTGATAGGAAACATCACCAAGATGAACACATTGTTGTGTTTCTCACTGCATAGGAATTCTAAGGGTTGAGCACAAATGTGTTGTCATAAGGTTATTTATATAAACTATTATAGATGGGGAGGTTATATGGTTTTACAATATTTACCTAAGTTCCATTACTAATTGGAATAATATGAGAGTTAAGTTTGAAGGCCATTTAAAACTAATCAAGGATGAAAATGCACTTCTTGTGTGATTAACTCATATGAAGAAGGATCTCATGAACCATGTTTGAAGATTATTCCAAGTTAAATAATTTTTTAAATAAAATCCCTAAATAAACCAAACCCATGATATAAAATCAAAAATGTTACTTTATAAATGCATAACTATCAGGAGTGGGATTTCTTTTAAGGGGAAATATATTAATTGACCTATAAAAACTCTACAATTTTCCACTGAGGTTGAATATGACATGGTTATGGATAGTAAATTAATAACATCCTCTTCAAAATATATATGGAAAGCTTCAAATAAATATTCCATAGAGTAGTTGATCTAGAAATTAGAAAATGACATTGTTGCTCTAAAGAAGATATTTCCTCAAAAACAACTAGATGCCCCATACCAAGATATCCATAGATAGAATTATATTCCTAACAATAAAAACTATCCTCACTTGTAAAATCCACAACCAAAATTTGCTATTAAATATCATCTAGTGAATGTAGTAATGGAATTAAAATAAATTTATGTGTACAACGATGAAAAACTTAAAATAAAATATTTAAGTTTTTAGGAGTATGAAACTGAAGAACTTGGTGGTGATTCCACTAATACAATTATAGAATATGAGTTTAAAGATGATGATTATGAGGATTTAGTGTAAGATATGAATGGTTAGTCTTATGAAATATTTATAAGATCACAAGGTTAAAAGAAGATACCTAAAAGAAGAAATTATCTAACAAAGTAAACCAAGGTAAAAAGGCTAAAGTTAAGGAAACTCATAACGTATCTCCTACAACTATAATACTTCCTCAAGGATATCCCTTACCTCCTAAAACCAAGAAAAAATATTATAAAACCAAGGTAAGCATTCCTCCCCAAACTCATGTTATAGAAAATAAAAAGAGCATTGGTAATTCTAAAAATAATGTGGATCATTATTTATCACCTATAAATTTTGTTGTTACTTTTTTATTCCAACATTCCTTCATTAGATATCTTATACCATGTCAATAAGTCCAAGATTCAAATTTCCCAAGAAAATTTCTTGAGATCTAACCCAAATCAACATGATAATCTTTTATGGTTTATCAAAGGAGATATTTCCAATACAAACAAACTTAATTCTATAAGAATCCTGGCTACACATTCTAACTTGAAAACCTTTGTAAATATCATCATTACATATACTTATAACCATAGAAAATAATAAAAATTTTATATATTCATTTTATTGAAAGGATATAATATAGTAAACTATATAATGATATTAAATCCTTGTCATGCCAACCTAAGTTACTCATGCCCTAGGAATTATCTACATAAAAAGATTTGGTCGATGTTTTTTAATGGACACCAAACAAGTCCCATTGGTTGTCCATATCCAGGAATTACAAGTGGATTTTTATTATTTCCTATAGAAAAGGATAAATATGACTATATTATTAATAGATATCCTTACTACATATGGTATGTTACTAGGAATAGTTTTTAGAAAATAATTAGGTGGAGAAATGAAGATGGATTTGTCTCATGTTACATTCTCAATAAATAGGGTCAAGTATAAGATTAAACTAAAATCAAAGACTAAAATAAAAATGCACAAATAAAAATAACCAAGATTTTATGTTACTTATGAAGTTTTAGGCCTACATAACTACATGACGTGTCAAAAGGATAATTGGATGCACCATAAATTGTCAAAAGTAACTCTAATGATCTTTGGATTATTGAATTTGATGGTATTATTCTTTAGTTGGTGTTGAAGCTATAATTATCCTTATTTTTTAAAATAAAGAAATATTTCCTTAATCTTAGAAGTCTTATTTTGAATGCACAAATAATACTATCTAATATTAAGCATTGATTTTGGGATTGTAGATTGTTGAATAATTGGGAATTAAAAACCTAATGACATGATATGATGTCAAGGTCATTGTGAATCAAGTAAAGAACTAGTATAAAGTAAAAATGATCTCTTAAGGAATTATAAGAATCATGTGCAAGACTATATTAAGTAATTTGATGCATTTTCAATAACAATTATCCCAAGGGATGACAGTACAAATGTAGATGCAATTGTTATTTCAACTTCACTAATGATTCCTCCTCCCAGTGTAGATAGAGAAAAATACACTATTGAAATAATGTTTAGACCTAGGGTCCCTAATAATGTATAACAAAGAAATGTTTTAAAAATTGATGAATGAATAATAGACTTCCTTGAAAATATGAATAATTTCATAAATTTTTACTTTGAGGGTAGCACTTCCGCATATAGGGAATCACATGTTCAAGATGATGAAGATATATTGTTGATATCTTCTTGACCAAGGATATAAAGGATAATAAAAATAGGATGAAAGTGAGAATGAAGGGGTGATTCAGTTGAAAGGTAATCATATTCGAAAATGTTTTGTTTCCTAAAGTAAATGAAGTCTTGGTTTTCACCTAAGGACAACCATTTTTACCATGTTGTAGGGTTTGGGAAAAAATAAGCACAAAATGAGAACTAAGACATGAAAAGAAACATTAGATTCAACACATGAATCCATTTGTTTTATTCATTATGAATGAATTATGAGATTATAGTAAGTTTTAATGACATTTTTTTGAAAAATAAAAAAATCGGTATCACAATGCTTTATTGATTATAAATGGAGAGAAAAAATAAAATTAGAATGCTAAAGATACACAAGTTACAACTCCAGAATGAGTAACCCTAGAACAAGAGCCATTTTTTTATATATGTTATAAATGGACTAAACCCTCATCTCCTTCTTATATCAATTCATATTATAGGCATTATAGAATAAGATAGAGATATAAGAAAAAAAACCTTATATGCAAGCATAGTTGACCAAATCAGGTTTTGTAGGTGGAATAAAATGTCTTTTGGGTGATTTTGTCAAATTTTAAACCTTTTCAAGATTTTGTATCACTTAAATAACAATTAATACCCTATCAGGTTTCTCTCAAGCACTAAAAGAATTTCAAAATGGGCTCACACCTAACCAGTATTTACTTTGACACATAACACTTGTTAAGAATTTCATTCAATGTTACAAGACTATTGTAGGGTTTCCTTACACAAATAATAATTCCTAATGAAAATTATTCAAAATAGAATTATTTAGTTTTTTCATTCCACTTAATACATGATATATTTGATACAACTTGTCACAAACTAGTTGGGCTTCAGTTCTCCACAAAACACTTTGACCAGAGATTATAGAGTAGCTAAGACTACTATAGTTTTTACTTTGAATTTTTCACTACATGTTTAAACAAGACCAATGTTTTGCCCATGAAAGTGTTGAATCCTTAAAAACTCAAAAAAAAATCTTATAATCCATGTTATAATCAGGATATAAACCTTGATTACCATTGTAACTTTCAAATGACATTCACTATGAGAAAATCATTAAAAGAGTCCTAATTACAAAGGTATATTCAAAAGAAATGTGTCTAAGACCCAATCAAGAAAATGGAATATATTTACAAAAAAAAAACTATGGAATAAAAATTCAAAGACCTAATGGGTGATGGAATAACTAATTACAAATCAAAATTTAATCAAGTTTATGACATACCAAATAAGGACTACAGATCTTAATTATAACTATAGAGAGAAAAGTATCCACCTAAGGCCTAATCAAGACTAGGAAAGTATGACTAGAATAAAATGTATATAGCTCTATAAATATGAATTTTATCACTAAAATTCATTGAAATACAAGTTATACATAGATAAAATAATATCTAGCTTCTTGATATTCTACTTTAGCATAGATCTAAATTTTTCTAAGGGAATGAATCTGATTGCACACATATATTTCATGCTTGTACAAAAGGAGGACCTAGGCTAATTTTAATTTATACTTACATTTACATGATTGGCACACACACGTTATTATGAGAAATATGTGTAGTTTGAGCCCTCTTTAGAGTATTAAAATGTAATAAATGTTTAATAATTTGGCTGGGAAAGGCTAAGGTTGATCTAGCCTAAAGAACTAACCTAATTTTTAGGTCACCCAATTTTTAAAAGTGTGATTAGGGTTTTGAATCAAAGTAAATGAAAATAAATATCCATGCATTGCAAAAAATCAAATACATGCATAAGAGATATCTATTAGGGTAGGTGAAACATCATCACAAACCCACACAACTAATTGGGATAGTACTAGTTAAACCTAAACAATACCAGTCACCATAGGGTTCTGAGCTTTACTAATAACATCTACTTAGGGATTAATATGCTATTTCCTTATTTTAATAGTTATATAATAGACACTCAAAATTTTTAAGTATTGTGATGAATATATTAAAAAATAAAAATAAGAAATTAGCTAAGTGTATCCCTCCTCCATTGATTTTTCAATTCTAAATATAGTAAGTTCAATATCAATATACCTTATTACATTTATATTTTTATGAATATTTCCCAATTTTACAAAATCTAAATATTCATAGTTTTATCTTATTTAGATCACATTAATAAAAAATAATTAAAACACTAATTAGTCATTCATGCCTAATAGTATGCCATCTTACAATGATAAAGTTAAAGGGCCTATGATAAATAATTATTGTAATACTACTCAATAAATAAAACCTCCTAGTATTATTCAAGAATATTTATAATAATATTTAATTGGATTTAAGTGTGAAAATAAAATGGAATATAAAGGCCATGGTTTAAGTAAATGTAAGAAGGCATTAAAAAATATATTAGTCCAAATTATCATCACCTTAATCAAGGTATTGGATATGACGATAATTTTATTAAAAAAAAGATACACTTTTTCAAGTGAATCATTACTTTAAATTATTTAGGCTTTATGAGATCTAAATAGGCTAAAATTATTTAAATTTATATTACATAAGATAAATATTTTTCTATACATATTTAAATGAAAAAAAGAGATTGATTTCACTTAATAAATATATAAATGATAAAGAAAAAGTGTAGAGAAGGAACTTATTTGGTTTATTGAATTATACTACTCAATGCCCATGTAATATTCCTAAAAATTACTTTATAATAGATCTATAATTACTCAAATTAGGAAACAAACTATCAAAATATACTAAGATGTTTGCAAAAGCTTAGACACATACAAAAACTAGTACTGTCCATTATTTTTTATTATTATCCCTATTATTTTTTCTAGTCTATTTTAACACAAATTAATGTGCCTAAATTTTAGATTATATATATATATATATATATATATATATATATATATATATATATATATATATATATTATACACACACTTTCCCTCAGTCTTGCATGTAGGTATTGGTGTTTTCTCTTTTCCTTCAAACCCTAGCTTCACTTTTGACACAAGATTGTCTTGAAAAGGGTAGATTTAAAAATATGGGTAGGACAACCTAAAACACTCCTTATTGAGTAATTTATCATTGTTTACATTCAAATAATATAAAGAGGGATCAAACCACACATAGTTATCCCACCTATGTGTGCAAGCATTCAATCATGTTCTGCTAGAATGCAATGCAATGCTTTGGATTTAGACACTTGAAAACATGAAAATTTGACCTTTTTTTAGTGTTGAGACTAATATTTATAATTTTTCATTTGATGTGTTTTTTAAATCATGTACTTTTTGGGAATATATCAACGATGTGAAAATAGATCTCTCAATTCAAATGGTTCTCTATATAATTTTCAAGCGTGTTAAGACCTTAGGATGAATTTTTATTTAGAGATGACTCTGATATTATCCTCATAAATAACATGCAAAATGTGTATAGGCTAACCTAAGGGAGATATTTGAATTTTTAAAAGAGTCATTAAGGTTTTTGGACACTACTGGCAAAGGTGAACACTACAATAACCACCAACTTTGGACTAATTATAACACTGTTTAGAGAGGGAAAATCATGGATTTGGAATATGGAGATAATATGCTTAGATTGTAGACTATTCTTACACAAACTAGGGAGATCATAAATATGTATATTGATAAACTAGGTATACCAATAAAATGAATGCATAAATGGATAGGGAAATGTATGGGTAAGAGTCAAATATGTACACACAATTCATGTATGTTAAAATTGATGTTTCCAAGTGTCTAATACCAAATTTTTGTATCTAAAAATTCCCTTATTTTTTTATATCATTGAAAATTCTATATTAAAATTATGAAATAAATAAATTAAGTACTTATGTTTAACCACTCTTAGTGTTTAGATCTATGCCCAAAATGTCCAACTTTCTCCTTGCAAACCTTCAAGGGAAAATGTATAAATCAATGTAAATTCATTATAGAAAACCTAAAATAATCTATATCATTAAATTACTTGAAATTTAAAGATTAAAATAATGAATACACCTAATCATAAGTGAACTGAGATGCACATTGAAATCATTAGAGAATCCCATGGGGTGATTATGCTTGAAAGATTTTTAGTTTCTAAAAACATGAGTTGATAAGTATAAATTCCTCAACCCCATTGGAGATGGAGAAGTGGAATAAATTAAGAGACATATAACCTCAACTACACTACTCAAAATATTATCATAATTCCTCATAGGGGAACCCAAATATAGGTTATTATATCAATTTTAAACTCTTAATTAACCATTACAGATCAATTTTAAACCCAAAGTGATTACATAGTACCATCTATCCTCAACATATAAATATAAAAGTGTTTACATGAACAATATTCATGCTAAAAATATGATCCATATGTGCCTCAAATTGATATAAAATTCCATAATATTTATATCAATCTACTCAATCTGATGAATCTAATAAATATGGTAAAGCATGGTCAATTTAACCCATATAATGTATCCTATAATGTCATAGAATATGTCAAATATCCATTACAATACTATAATATGCACCACATACACCTTTTTTATGGATCTATATTTACCATATATCCCACTCATAATCATGTGATTTGACTCAAATTCTGAACCAACTATCTATCAAGGTTGGATGCCCTCTTTTTGAGGTGAGGGATGAAGCCAAAAAATCAATCAAACAAAATAAAGAGTTATGCACATCATATGTTATGTGTAAAATTTCATCATGTAAATAAGATAATCATGATAATAAATGTTTTAATGGAATTATATAAACATCAAATCATATATAAAACATGTAATTAAATAAAATAGGCATATAAGTATCATGTTAATCAGTTATAATAATTAGACATGCAATAATAAATAACACAATAATAAGACATGTAAAAGATGCATGATAGTAATAATGGAATCACCCAAAATATAAATAATGTGTATGATATAAATCATGATACCAAGATCAAAAATAACCATATATGTAACCACACACATATGCACATAATGTAATGATCATAACACACACAAGCACTCAAAATATGAATTGAATTTGAATATGACCAAACATAAAAAACATGCCAATGACATGGAAAATAGGATCGTTAAACACATTGACACATGACATGAAAAAACATAATCCTTTTACTTAATGAATACACAATGTAACACACATCAATGATGACACATGTAGGAATAAATAACATCAAACAATCATGGAGAAAACAATGATAGTCCACATAATTAATCAATGTCATCATCTAACATTAAAAGTACAAAATCCAAAGAATATAACTTCATAAATAGTATAGATATGAAAAAGGCATGAATAAACAATCTATGTAGCTCAATATGGTCAATTAAAGGTCATATAAAGATATAACCTAAAAAGTGTAACAATATTCCCCCCATGTAGGCATGCCCCTAATGTGGAAAGGTACCCCTTGGGTGTAAGAAATGTTCCAAATATAAATTTTCAAGTATCATGTGTAACCTATATTTTATACATACCACTCATGTGTACTCTTAAAATAATGTGTGTAGAAAATAGATATGTAATTCACCATTTATATGCTAAATAACATCAATCAATCATATAACTAACACATACGTCATGCATAGGTCATGATTTTGATTTTTTTCACTTTTTTTGAAATAAAAAAACATTCCTACTAACCAATGATCCTATGTAGTGAATATATGGATCAATTTTAATCATTTAATGGGTGATAAATAACATATATATTAGTATTTTAATTGGATAAATGACCATGCACTAATATATACATCATTATTATCATAGTCAACATGATCATGTAAACAATGTGTAGATCTAGAAGCCATAGTAATTGATGGAGTTTGGTGTATGTTAGGAGAATGTATGGGTGATTAATTTGGAATTATTTTAACTTATTTTGGATTTAATGATCTATACAATCTTAAACTAGAGAGATTAAAACTTCACAAGATATATCATTAACTATGTATATCTAAATGTAAAAGTAAATGATTTATTTCACTTACTATCTATAAAAATGATAAGAGGATAGGGTACTTAGATGATATTGTATTTTTATTCTAATTTTATGTGCATATTCACCTAATATAATTCAAAATAGGTATGTATTCACTCACCTTAGGACACTGACTGCTAAAATCTACCATGGTGCTACTAGTAAGACTCAAAAACCTACAACTACTAGACATGTCCATTATCTTCTAGAGCTAAGCTTGATGTTTTAATTGGTATATTTTTTAATATACTAATACATATACCTATCAATATGTATTTTTATTTATTTATTACCCTTTATATTATGTTTATATTCAATTAGATTCATAAAAAAATCATTTTCATTAAAACTCTATCTCCAATTTTAATGTTTGATTAGCTTATAATAAAGGATTAAAAATATGTGGTGTACAAACCTAACCAAAACCTATTAAGTTCTTGAAAATTTATTAAGTTTTAATAATATTAATAGGGTTCAAACTACACACAGTTTTCCCACCTATGTGATTTTTTTCTCAATAGTGATATGTTAGAATGCAATGAAACCTATTCGATTTTGACACTTGAAATTATCCAATTTTGACCTTGATTTATGTGTTCATATTTTTATTATGGACTAATATGTTGAGGTATTTTAGGATATAGATGTTTTAGTATAGCTATTCAAATATTTCCATATGTATTCCTTCATGTGTAAGTAATCTTCCAAGTGTGTCTAGATGTGTGATAGATAAGAATAGTCTCAGGCTTGATGTGTATATATAGAATAATATTTGGGTAATTTTCATCCATTATAAACATGAGAAAAATGTTTTCATACCTAATGAAGGTATTTTAATTTTAAAAAATATTCATTTATAAAATCTATGACACTATCAACCAAGGTAGACATTACCAGTAACTAGCAACGCACAACTATTTCTAACACTATCTAAGGAGGAGGAAAAAATTATCTATAAAATGGTGATATTATGTTGAGGATAATATATCATTAATGAATAAAATTGGGATGCCATATATATTAATTATGGTAAATTAGGAAGGCCAAGTCCATAGATAGATAAGTGGTTAGCTACACAAGTTATGTATTTCAAGGATAGGTCAAAACTAATATTTTTAATTGTTTAACTATAAATTTATGTGTCCAAAAATGCCCCCATTTTATTCTAGTTTTGAAAATTCTAGATTAAAAATATAATGTAATAAAATTGGTACCTAAGTATAACCACATTTGGTGTCTTTGGTTATGCCCCAAATATCTAACTTTTGTAATGCAATACCTTTGAACATGGGAACCAAGCTTCCTTCTTTCATCATTGGATAATGGGGTGATTATACCCATAAATATGACATATTTTAAAACCATAGGTTGAGATAGTATATGCCTCAAACCTCATTTTATAATGAAAAGTGTTACTATTTGACTATTATATAACCCTAAGTTTAATACTCAAATATCATCATTTTATTTTAGTTAAACTTCTACTAGGCTTGTATGCCATGTGGAGCCTTAAACTAGGATCATTTGTAAATATGAAAACTTTGAATCAAATATTGTAGATGAATTTAATATTCAAATTGCTTACATAGTCCCATATTTTCCATTATAAAAAATAGAAAAGTGCATGCATGAACAACATCCATGCATAATAATTTGATCCATCTATAACTCAATATGATATAAAATACCATAAATTTGTATCTCACTCTGTCCAATCTAATAAATATAATAACCTACTCAATATATTACCTATAATGTGTTTCATTATTTCATATAATATGTAACCTATTTCTCATGATCATGTAAAATGCCTTACATATGTGCAATTATGTCAATATGTCCCAATATATTTCATCAAATTATGTAATTGAACCCAAAATACTAATTGTCCAGGTTTTAAGGCTTGAGTATCTATGAAAATCACATTAGTGTTCCCAAATTTTGAGGTGATTTATGTGGGATATGAATCAATCATCTCAAAATAAAATAGTTATATCATAATATTATATAGAAAATATGCAAGCATGTAAAGCATGTGTGCTAACATGATTAAATATGTCATATTATAGAAATTTTATCATTGAGGCATATATGAAACATTCATATAAAGGCATAAAAGTGTCATTTATAATATATATTGTAATGATACATGCAAAATTAATCATCATAGTATCAATCATTCATTAATAAGATATACAAGAGATGCATGATATCAATCATGAAATCATATACAAGAGAATAATGAATGATATGAATCCATGATATTATTAGTCATATAAATATGTGGTTTATCTAAATTTGAGTAAAAGATGAAATTTGGATACCCCAGGTACAAATATTAAAAATCTATTTGATTCGAATTGAGAATCATAAAAGTGATAATTTGAACTCATATAAGTGATTGAGTAAAGATGGAGCTCATAACACATTAATGTTTGATTAAATACTATCATAATTAGATAGCTAATTTGTAGCCATCATAACTTGACACCTGATTTGTAGCCTTTAAAACCTAATGTATTCCTAAAAACTTCCAAATCCTATCATTAATATGGATAATTCTTATACGTGCAGGTGTTTTTGGCCCTCCATTATTTAATCCATTCTTGTATATTTTATTTTTCACCTCACCTCTATTTTCAATTATAATATTTCTCTCTCTTTGATTCCTTATTTAAGAAATATCTCTATTACATTTTATCATTTCAAATATCTAAGGCACAAATCTTATGGAATTCACATTGTGTTCAAATATAGTTATCAACATGAATAGACTTTTTCATTTTCATGGTGTTTTATAAATAGATTTGTTATCCTTGCTCATTATATCATTGAATCTCATTTTCAATCATCACTTCACCAGATTATTCTTAGAAAAAATATCCTTTGGATTTCATGGTATACCTTTGCACTTGTCTCACTCCACTCACTTGTCAAGTAAGCACTAGACCTTAGCCCAATATTATACCCAACATATCATGTGACCTTGATATCAACTCATCAAAATATGATAACTAAAAAATAATAATTAGACTCTTACATGTATAAAATAGGCATCTAAATTAAAAACTTTCAAAAGAGGCATAAAACTACAATATCTATAGAATAGGTGTTAGAATTTGACACCTTGCTCATAGTACATATGTTTCTGCTAACTACCTTGTAATTACCATTTTCTACTTCTATTTAGGACAAGCTAGTTCATCAATACTACCACTTCCAGTTTCACATTTTTATAATTCAAAAGTATAAGGGTCATGTGAAGTACTTATTTTTGGAGGTAGTACCCTAATATAATTTTGAGTCCAATGTTGACTAGATTACCAGTATAGATATAGGGCATGTAAATGTGACAAACTTTTGGAACATGGTTAATATTAATCATAAGTTTAATTAGATGTAGGGCATATATGATAATGGACTACCCCAAGGAACTCATTTACAAATATTATTTTAGTTTCCAAAGTTAGTGATAACCATGGTAAACCACTATGAGAAGGAGAATAAGGAGTTGAAGAACACAAAATATGAGTATGTTCTTCACCTTGGTATATAGCATATCAAAGTTATGTTAAGAATAATTGATCATGAATATTTTGTTGATATCACCAATGATAACATTCAAAATATTTGAGACTCTAAATAAATTTCATGATCCAAATTAGTGATAAATATTGGCTAATAAATCCTAAGGCCATTTATACCTAAAAAACCAAGAAAAATCACATGTTCTAAGTTCAAGATGGAGATCAATGATATTATCACACTTTTAAATAGAGTGGTTGGAAATACCATAGGTAACTATTTCCATTAATGGATGTAAATGTATATTAAAATCATCCATGGGAATAATTAGTTCATCAACTACGCATAATTGATCAGTGATTTTATTCACAAGCAACAATGTGAGGTACACCAAATAGGAAAGTTCTAGATGACTTATTATCTAGTATATGTAGTTTCCCAAATAGGATGATGGATAGATATGTGTGTTTGATAATTAGGATGGATAAGTGAGAAAAATGATGTTCCCTTATGTCTAGTAATGATAGGTAAGGAATCAAACTGAACCAAAGATCAAAAAGAATCTAAGTGAGACTTGTTAATTTTAGGTAATGAAGTTGGTATCTTATGTAATATATTCTATGTGTTTAAAAAAAAATTGTCTTAATTTAATTCCATATAAGAGAAAGATAACATGGTAAATAAATATTTAAACATGATAGGAATTTAAATTGATATAAAGCATCATGTATATATGTGTTTATGTCTATTCTGAGTTCATTCTAAATTAAAGGAAATAAGCATGTAAATGAAAGTATTAAAATTTTCAACAAAAAGTGATACACTTATTTTATCATTATTATAATTATTATATCAAATAAAATTATAAAATGTATGGATATAAAATTTGAAGTATGGTCTAAAAATGCTATAAATATAAACCCTAGTGTTATCTTGGGTTAGGGTTTGTGCAATATTTGAAGTTGATCTCACCAAATGTTTTAGCCTTTTAGGACTTAGTGACTATAAATCCTATATTGTTAAAGAGATAAGTCTAATAAACTAGGGTAGAAATATTCAATAAATATAGCCACTATTTTTTTACAAAATTGACTAAATTTGATCTTTCTAAAAATAGTAATAAATAATGCAAATAAGAACTTAGTTGGATAATAATTGAGATGGATGATTTGGAGGATGAAAACTAAGATATAATTTGGTATAAATATCCTTAATAAGATCCATGTGTCAAAACTCTTCCTAGATAGTAGTGCCCTAATTTGATAGTCGCACCATGTGGTGTTAATGTCCTTGTTTTTATAGTAGTGTCCTTTGTGTATGACTATTCTTAGCTTTTAGGTACACCTGTGCATAGATCTATAAGGTGTGTTCCTATGTGCATGAGATATAAAACCTTGTACATGGCTTATTTTGACTAAATTTATGATAAAAACCTAATACTCCATGTTTCTACGGTATTTGGTAGATACAAGTAGAAATAGTGTTTGTTAGTGGGTTAGGGTGGACATCCTCAACACCTTGTTGTGATGAGAGTTTCCTACATACCAATACTTAGATGGATCAAACTCAATGTAGTTCTCCCTACCTAAGTGTTGGTGCAAGTTCAAGTGAAGTTAGTATGATAGTTGACTTGAGTGATTTATATGTGCTTGAGACTATAAATTTGTGTAATTTGAGCTTAGAAATGTTGTAGATGGTAATATGTAGAAATAAGGTAGAATATGGATTGATAACCTTAATTATGAATAATTTGTTCTAAGTTTCTATACGTAATTTGATCTAATTTACATCAAAGTGATTAAAGGGATAAAATTCATGTGTGTGTGTGTTATTTTGGTGCTTGTATGGATGTTAAAATTCATCTAGGCCAACCCTAAGAGGTTTAATATTTAAAAATATATTCATTTATGAAAAAAGTATGGAAAGGAAAATAAAACCAATGATGGGACACTAGTTCCCTTTGAAACTACTATACTTATTATGGTGTTAGTGTCTAGGTGGTAGAACCCTAGGTATGAATGGAAAATATGTAAAAATGAGGGCATATGACTTCTTTAGGGATGACTAGGGATTCTTTTGGCCCACGCGAAGGCTAGATAAGTGTGAAATTAATTTATAGGATAGGTCTAGGGATCAACAAGGGATAATTTATCTCAAGTAGCACTCTTATCACTCAAGCATCACTTTTATGTGATCATAATTATATAGTAGACTATATAAATTTTAGAAAATGTATGCGATGGTAATTTATGAGTTTGATCCTTAGCTCACATTGTAGATTAGTGTGAAACATTTTCTTAGGGTTGATGATGCTTTTTAAAAGTATATTATTCAAGTGTTTGATCTCGATCCATACAATATAATATTTTCCATTGTAACTACCATTGAGATATCTAGATGAAGTCCTTGGTCTATATAGTTTCCAATTTTATTTTATACTAGAGTCTATGGATGTAATACTATTACTTGTATGCTTTCAAATATTTTTGATGATAAGTAGGCCTTAATGGAGATAGTGTGACAACTCATACAAAAACATAAATTCATATCTAGCAGGTATAAGTTAGGGGTTCATTTCCCAATCACCATTAGGAGAAATACACTTATGCCTCATTATTTAAAGCAAAGTTAATTGAGGTTGAAATGTCTCATGTTACACTTTAGCCCTTTTAAAATATACCTTATTTTGATGTCATAGGGATGGTGGAAAATATCCTCCGTTATTCTTTTTGGCACATCCCATTTTATGAAGACTATTAGATAGATTGTGATAGTGAAAAAAATGTTAGGTTTTGAGATTACTCTCATTTCACCTTTGAATAGGTAATTAAATAAAAAATAACATATATTTCATAAGTCATTAAGGACTGATAAGGTGATGTATATCCTTTTTATTGCTTGAAAAACATGCCCTAATTATTCCAAGAATCAAGGAACCTCTTTTTAACTTTGTAGATGTTTTTGTTTGCACTCATGGCTCATTGGCCTCAACACTCTTAATTTTCCTTAGTGTTTCATCTTAGTTTTCATTCTAAATCATACCTTAAAACCATCACCATTATAAATACCACTTTATGTGAGAAAAATTCATATATAACACTTAGCATGAAAGTGGAGTCTTGACCTCTTAATTTGCATTTAAAGGCTAGCTTGATTAGTTCTCTTAGCCTATTACAGGGGTCATCTTGGTTTACAATAAATTATAGATCCATAAACATATCCCATTATTATAACAAAGTTTTAATGGTAAAGTTTTATACAAAACACTTGCCCCTAAAATGGAGTCTAGTTATACTTATTTATGCTTGATAATATTATTTTCTTGTTCTCTCAACTCCTTATAGCTGATTTGGGGGGTTATTTCAATTTTAATGTCATTTAATCCTATGAGACTTACCCCATCCTATTAATTAGGCTTATTTGGATAAGTTAATTATTTTCAACTTTGTGCAAAAATGCATTTTTAGGGAACTTATCCCACTTATCAGTTCTTGAAAGCATTATTTTTTGTTTCCCTTAGGCTTCTCAGTTTGCTCCAGGGGTCATTTCAATTTCCATGTAATTTCAACCTTTGAAACTATTTCCATCCTATTGACTGGGTTCACACAAGTAAGTTTTATATTTTTCACTCCACCCAAAAATGATTTCTTAACCCACATATCATGCTTTCAAGATCTTTTCGAGTCTCACTAAAAAAATTGTCAGGTTCCTTAATTAGGTCTACAAGGTGTAATTTCTATGCCTCTAGTGTTAGCCTTATGATTTTATCCATGATCATATATAAGTTCTTAATTTATTTATTTGGTTGTAATCATTCTCTTCATTATTGATTTATCTTATTTTTTCTAAGTCCATTATTAATCTCATTTCTTACTTAATTTGGCTTAGTTGAAGTTTTATTAAATCCCCTAGACCTAAATAGACTTAAAATTATGAATTGGTTTATGATGAGTCTTTTATTAATTTCTAATTATAATCATAATAAAATATCTGAAACACTCTATAAACTTATTAGTTTTTTAGGCTAGTTCTAATTGGGTCTTGGGTCGAGATTAGGTCTAAAATTTTATTCTCATTTGGCATAGTATTGATTGATATTTCTATCATGCTTAGGTATTGTTTATTTTTTCTAGAGAATAAAATTTTGATCTTGTACAGGTCTTCAACCATCATTTATTAAATTACTTTTCTAGTCAAAGTTTAGTTCGTGACTAGGTCTTAGTGTTTGGGTTACTTATTCCATAGTTGTAATCAGAAGTTTAGTATTGATTAGGTTTGGTGGTAATTTTATTTGTTGTAATTTACCTAGTTAGTATTTTATTCCCACCTTTCTCTTAGATATATCATTCAATAGTGAGTGGAAGAATATAGTGTTAAATGAATAAATTATTCTAAATAAGTCTTAGCTTAGTTTCTAAATTTTTGATAGTTGTAATTGGGCTTTGAAATCCTAACTAGGTATAGCTTATGATTTTTAGGTGTGTAATATTGAATGGATATGGTTTTTTTAAAATAAAAATGTTACAAATTTGATCAACATGTGATCCATAAATAGGGTAAATAGTTTTTATAAATAGATATTGAAACTCTCAATTCCCCTTTAATGACATAGAAACTGGTTGTGAAATATTCTATGAATGAATATAAATTAATCAAAAAACTTCATAAACTCATTTCTCTATATATAACTCCCTATTTTGTATTGTTTCTATAAATTCCCATATTTCTCTTTGTATCTCATCAATTCTCTTTAAACAAAATTAAAATGAAACGTAAAATAACTAAAAAATGGAAAAATAAACATCAAAACATGATAACGGAGTTCACCCATTTGGGATACATCTCTAGGTTTGTGAAATAATGAATTGGTCCATTTAAAAATTACCAACTTACATCATAATGGATTTAGAGAACCTATAATGTGATGTTGAAACTGAATTTGAAGACTCTATAATTTGTTTCCTCAAATTCCATAGCACCTTGTTATACTCTTCATGCATTTGGACATTATTCTCTAGTAAGAGTATCTATAAAAATATTAAAATGGCATAAAGAAATAAGGAGTGTCCCTATCTTTATTTTGGACCTGTAACTACATAAGGAAACCCTACAACTATATATATATACATCCTACTTAACCAAGGGCCTTATAACATAGAGGCATTAAAAATACATTCAAGTTCTTGTTCCAAACAAATATCAATTTTTATATATATACTTCTATTCTGATGCCATGAGGTAGTGGCTATGACAAGTTCTTTTAGCATACAGGTTGGTAGTTCTAGAACTGTGAACTTTATTCCCCTTTTACTCATATAGACTCAGGTTTATACAATTCATCTTGGTCTATCAAAACCTTCACCTATTGCTCAAAACCTTCCACAATAAATTTAATAAAAATAGAGACTCATATCTCTTACCCCAATTACATTCACACCATAGCTCAGGTATCCATACCTATAAGTGTTCATTAGATGCCTATGGCCAATGGCCTTTCCCAATGGGTGTAATGAACATCCTCCTTGGCTTGGATCCATGAAAGTGCAAATATTATCTTCACCCAAGGCTCATAATCCTCTCAAATAGGTGTATCATATTTGTAATAGAAGTATCTTATCAAGATTGTATATGCCCCTATACACTCACACACATATTCTCCCTAGCCAAAGTCCATGAAAAAAGAGAGAATGATATATAAACATGGGCTCAACATCTATATGCTCAAATTATTTAACAACTCTAGGTTGTCTATGCACCAAAAAACTTGGGTTTGATATCAAAACAAACTCCAATAGCCTTCTCCATTTACCATGGACCAATGGTCTTAAAAATAATCCCATGAAAATACCTTCATGCCATAACCCAAGGATTTAATATAGATTTTTTATCTTTCCAAAAAGAGACTCAGGTATACATTCCTCTTATCAGTTCAACTCAGCTCAGCCTATCTATATTGCAGTTGTAACCTCTATCCATAACCCAAAGGCTTAACAAATCAAATGAAGACATCCATTATTCCTTTGGTCTAGGTTATTTTACATATATTGGTTGTGTCATAGCCATAATATCATGCCATCCCTTAACAAATATGCATTATCCCATACTAAGCTTTATCCAAATAATCAATCATCTATTCCATATAATCATATAGGGAGATAATTATATGTCATATGAAATAGATATATTTAGGACTGAGGAATCCAACATTGAGTCTATTGTAGTGTACATCAATAATTAACATAGAATAAAATGCCTTCTTAGTGAGAAGACTTCATCCATGCCAATCAGTTATGTACCTATAATTTCTTCGTGCATTCATGCTTAGATTCTAATAATGAGCTCCTATTCTAACTTGCCCTTTCTCCCATTCATGATCCCTATCAAATAGAGCCATGTAGTGTATTTTCCCAACCATGCTCACTACTACTCTTGCTAATGGTTTGAATCCCTCACAAAATCCTCCATTATCCATTTATGTGGATTGTTTCAATGATTTATAAAAATGGGAATCAAATCTCATAATTAATGGGTGGTTTGAAATGCCTTTGTCTTTAATAGAAATATCACTTACCAGTTTAATCTATCCATAAAGACCATAACATGCATTATATGTACCATCCATAATTTAGTGGATATGTTCTATGTAAACCATTATAAACATCCAAGTCTACTAACTTCTCAATGGATAAGATTCCATGTAAACCCAAAACCATCAACCCTTCCATATGCAAGTGGGTAGGATTCCACATTGGGGGCGGCGGGGGTGGGAGGGGGGCAGGGGGAGGTAAGTGCATGCCAATAAAGGAGATATTAATTTGAAACATTGGCTTAACCAATGGTTATAACCAACCATGAATAATTATACTTCCCTTTTAAGTCATTAAAAAACCACCAATAATCCATATGAGAGTAAAGGTTAGGTTAATTAACTTGGAATGAAGGTTTGTAAATAATCTATCCAATGGTAAAATAAATAGGATATTTGATTGTCTAAATATATCCCATGCTTATTAATAACCATATTAAAATAGGATATAATTAAATTTGGACATAAGGTTTAAAAAATCCAATGGTAAATTAATACCATGTTAAAATAGGATATTTGTAATAAATTATTACTACAATGGGAATATTTATAAAAAATCCTCCTGATCAAACCTCCACAATAAGAAGTTTTGGTCTCAAAAATTCCAATTATCCTAAAAAAAATCTCCATGATTTCTCTTCTTATCATTGAACAATCTTCCTACACTACTTCCAAATATACATGAGCCAAAGAATACCATATGAATGAGTTATGAAGTCAATTTAGCAAAATGATGTAATAAATCTCCATTTATAAAACATCAATGAAATAAAACATTATAACACTTCCCTAAAATAAGTCAACTATCCAACTAAAATTGCAACCTAATTATGGAGAGTAAAATAAACTCTATATCCATCCTACGAAAATGACCTATTGCCCAAAATAGTCATAACATCCAGCGGATTATCTCATCCCATACACTACATAAAGGCTAAGGTATTCTCCTTGTTATAAACATTACACAAGGGAAAACAAATGTGTTGCATACCTTATAGGATTTACAAAAAAATTGCACACCTGTATACTTGCATTTTCACAAATGTTGCCCATTTATGGGCCTTTGAAAGTACTTATAATAAACATACATGTAAGTAAAAAAAGTTTGAAATACAAACATTTCCCGTAATATTGTGGGAATTAAATGTATATACAAATTATAAAAACATGTAATTAATTTTACATCCTAAGGTGACTAATGCACAATACACTGAAAGAATAATCAAGGGAACTGTAAACAACATAATTAATTATTGTGATCCCAAAAACTAATTATCAATCATTCCTGGTACCTGTCAAACTCTAATGTCAACTTAGAGAATTGACATAGTAAGAGCTTATTTACCAACTCACAAATTCTACAAGTAACTGTAAGCAAAATATCATATAAAAGTGAGGAGAAAACCAAGAATTTTAAACATGTCTCAAGGTTTTATTCACCATCTGACTGTTCTCTGATTCATACCTCCACAACTCATCCAAACTAAGTTAGTTTTCCAAAAAAGTTTATCAATGGAAAAATAAAATATGAGATAACAATTAACATCTTTTCAAACACAACTTTATCAAAATTCCTTCCCTGGATCCAATAGTTAAGAATTTATCTAAAATAGTGTTTGAAATGAATCTTAAGCATACTACTCAATACTATAGATATGCTTACCAAAACTTATTGAATTAAACCATTTTATCCACAAGGATTGTTCCCTCTTCATGGTTTACATAACTAAATAAGAGGTTTCATCTGATAAACTCTATCTTCTAAGAGTTAGATGACCCATTCTAAATCTCAAAAGGCTTTCAAAAACAATTCCAAACAAAGACATAGTTTACTCCCTAAGCAACTTTACAGAAATGGTTCAACCAAAAATGTGCAAACATAGTTATGTTTGATAATAATTTATACCTTTGAAGAAACTATGAAGTGCCCCTGTTGAGTAATCATTGACATATTTTTGGTGTTTAAACAACTTCCTATTTTCTTCTTGTAACTCTTAACAAAGTTATGAAACATAAACCAACTCATGAACCAATTAAATACCATAAATCAAAGTGCAACATCTATTCAATATCTTAAACAATACCTATTTCCATTTCCATATCTTACCATGGAATTGGTATTTTCATTTGTTTCTATAATTAAGAACATAGGCATCCATAATATAATTGGTAATCCAAAATATAAAGGCTACACAACTAGTTATCAATGACCAAAATATTGTGTCAATACCAATATGAAATTAGAGTATAATCATACATCAATCTGCCCTCTATGTAAGAATGTTAATAAAACTACAACTAATTCCTCTTGGATGTCCATCACTAAAAATGCCTTGCATTTTATTTGAATTCTTCCCAAGATATAAATGTTGATCCTCTCTCAACACCATCTTACATGTCAAGTGTTAATGTGTTGTGCTCTTCTTCATCCATGTTGATCCTATAGGGATATTGGTTCTCAAACACTAGATATTAAATGCTTGTCTTATTATTGTGAATTAAAACATCTTCCAATTTTCATTTTCACTAGCCACCTATATGATCAACTTTAATAAAAGAATCATAAAGTAATAATCTAATATCTAAAAACAAACTCTAATATAAAGTATATCTAGTAACTAAAGATAATCCTGCAATCACCTACTCTGATACCAAATATGATATATAAACTTGGTAAATAGTTTCTATGAATGGATACTAAAACTCTCAATTCATCTTTAATGACATAGAAATTGTTTACAAAATATTCTAGGAATGAATAGAAATTAAATAGAAAACTTCATAAACTCATTTCCCTAGATATAACTCCTTGTTTTGTATTATTTTTATAACTTTCCATATTTATATTTATATCTCATCAATTCTATTTAAACTAAATTAAAATTAAATAAAAAATAACTAAAAATTGGAAAAATAAACACCAAAACATGATAATGAAGTTCACCCATTTGGGATACGTCTCTGGATTTGTGAAATAATGAACTGATCCATTTAAAAATTACCAACTTACATCATAATGGATTTAGAGAACCTATAATGTAATGTTGAAACTAATTTTGAAGACTCTAAAATTTGTCTCCTCAAATTTTGTAGCACCTTGTTATACTCTCCATGCATTCAAAAATTCTTCTCCAGTAAGAGTATTTGTAAAACTCTTAAAACAACATAAAGAAATAAGGAGTGTCCTTGTCTTTATTTTAGACTTGTAACTACTTAATAAAACCTTGCAACTATATATATACATCCTCCTTGGCTAAGGGCCTGATAACATAGAGGCATTAAAAATACACTTAGGTTATTATTCCAAACAAATATCAATTTCTTTATATATAATTATATTTTAATGTTATGATGTAGCGGCTAGGACAAGTTTTTTTAGCATATGGGTTGGTAGTTATAAACTTGTGAACTTAATTCCCCTTTTTCTCCTACAGGTTTAGGCTTGGACAATCCATCTTGGTCTATCAAAAAAAATTCATATTGCTCAAAACCTTAAAAAATATACATAATAAAAAAATAGACTCATATCTCTTACACCAATTATAGTCATGCCTTAGCTCGGGTATCCATACCTATAAGTGTTCATCAGACACCTACAGCTAACAAAATTTCTCAATGGGTGTAATTAACATCCTCCTTTGTTCAAGTACATGAATGAAAAATATTATCTTCACCCAAGGCTCATAATCCTTTCAAATAGGCATATCATATTCACAATAAAATTACCTTATCGGGACTACGTATGCCCCTATACAATCACACACATATTCTCCTTGGTCAAAGTCTATGAAAAATAAGAGAATGACATATAAATTCAATCTCAGTCTCTATATACTCGAATGATTTAAAAACTTTGGGATCTATATGCACCAAATAGCTCAGGTCTAATATCAAAACAATGGCCTGTCATTTACCATGGCCCAACGATCTTGATAATAGGCCCAAACAACTACCTTTTGGAAAAGAAAAAAAAATGCTACAACACTTAATTATATGGGAAGAAATTACCAAAAATATATAGATCCAAGTGGGTAGAAAATAACCACCAATAGATAGAAATAAGGGAGGAGATAAAATGGATAAGTAAACACTAAAACTTGCATATATTTAACTCTCAAAAAAATCTTCTATAATCATAGCTACAACTGTATATAAAAAACCTCTGATATTTCCTTGTTCTTGTCTAACTAATGTCAACATATAACTCTCCTCTACCTCCTTGCTACAAGATACTCTATTTTACCTTTGTTATAGGCTGATATAGGCTACTACAAGCTACTACTATAGGTTGTTATGGGATACTATAGGATATTACAGGCTACTACTGTAGGTTGTTATGGGCTACTATGGGCTGCTACGAGCTGCTCTATTTCTCTCCTTATTATTTCTCTATATCTATCTTTGCCATGTGTTCCTATAGGTTGATACTAGCTACTTCTCTCCTTGCTACTAGTTGTTATAGGGTACTACAGGCTATTATAGGATGCTACTACTTGCACTTTTTTTGCTTTATATATTCCTTCTATAATGGGTTGTTGTGTTGGAATGCTTTCTGCTACTCACATTCCTCTTCTCTATATCTACATTGAATGATCTCTTCTACAATACCTATTCCTTATTTTATTTTATACCTTTATGAAAAAACTCACCTAACTCATCCTTTAGCTTCCCAACTCTAAATGGTAGACAAAGAAAAAAAATACATTTAATGGCAGCAACTATCATGCTTGATAGGTGGCTGTAAGAAGTCAAAATAATAATATTTTAACACTCCCCCTTATTTTAGACCTTCCTAACATGGTCAATTATACTCTTCTTAGTCTCCAAAACCTCCTTATAACTTCTTTTTAACTTTCCAAATGCTTCTACAACCTTTTTATGTAGGTATGAAGCTTCATTACTCAAGTCTATAGCTCTACTGTAAGACTCTAGAGCTAAAATAACACTATGTAGGCCTAATGATGCTATATTTATGACCCATAACCCTTCTCTTAGGTGCATGAAAGTTTCCTTGAGAAATATGTTAGTAAAAATATTAGATATCTACTGATTAGACTTACAAAGCTAAGATCTAGGATATGATTTTCAACTAACTCATGAATAAAGTGATACCTAATTGCAATTTGTTTGCTCTTACCATGAAATATAGGGTTCTTTGACAATGATATGGATGATACATTATCATAATAGAATGTAGAAGCTCCTTGTTTCTCCTCATGCAAATCAGAAAGTATCCTTCTCAACCATATAGCTTGGCATGCTATTGCATTAGCTATTATATACTCTACTTTAGCTATAGAAAGTGATACTATCCCAAGATATGGCTCCTGAACCAAGATGAAATGAATACCCAGAGGTGCTCTTTTGATCATTAAGGTTTCCTATCTAATCACTATCTATGTAACCAACAAGCTAAAACTCATCTACTTTTGCATACAAAACACCATTATCTCTTGTTCCATTCATGTACCTCATTATCCTCTTGCTTGCTTTCCCATGTGTCTTTTTTGGCATCTCTATGAATCTTGATATAAGGCTAACTACATACATGATATTTGACCTTTTTGAAGTCAAATAAATTAGACTTCCCACTAGGCTCTTATAACATGTGGGGTCTACATTGATGCTACAATCATCTTTTCACAACTTAAGGCTTATCTCAGCTAAAGTAAACATAGGCTTGCTATCCAACATATTGAACCTATCTAAGATCTCCTTTGCATACTTTTATTGGCATATGAATATGCCTTCATCCATTTTATTGACTTTTATCCTGAGAAAGTACTTTAAGAAGCCCAAATTAGTCATTTCAAACTCATTTTTCATGGCTATTTTAAATTTATCAATTGACTGATTTGCATTATCAATGAATATAAGATCATCCATATACAAAAACATAATTAACATACTTTCTTTTCATGATTTGATGTATAATTTGGGCTCACTTTCACTCTTGCTAAAACTGTTTCTAAACAAATATGAGTCTATATGGCTATACCATGCTCTTGGGGCTTGCTTGAGCCCATACAATGCCTTTTTCAACCTATACACTTTGTTCTCATGCTTGAGACTCTCATATCTAGGTGGCTATCCCATGTAAACCTCTTCTTCTAGAATTTCATTCAAGAATGTTAAATTCACATCGATTTGATGCACCTTCCACTTGTGTTGGGCAGTAATGGCTATGATTATTCTTACGGTTTCTAGCCTTGCTACATGTGAAAATGTTTTATTGTAATCACATTCAAGATTTTTCTTGTAAACCTTCACCACTAGCCTTGCCTTATGCCTTTATATCTTGCCTTCAAGAGTAGATTTTATCTTGTATACCTACTTAACTCATATGACCTCTTTTCATTTTGGTAGGTCAACTAACTCCCATGTGTCATTTCTCTCTATGGAGTGCATCTCTTCATCCATAGCCTCACACTACTTTCTATCCTTGATTGCTTCTTCAAAGTAGATAGGATCAGCTAATAGAAAAAGTGCATAATTCATAGTTTCATCTTCATTTTTCTCATACCTTGACTTCTCATAAACTTTTTGCAAGCTTCTTGTCCTTACTTGATGTTGACTTGAGTTGGAGGAGGATGTTGACTCATGAACAACTCCTTGACCTCCTTGATGGATGCTACCACTAGATGTATCAGCCCATTGAGAAATAGGTGTCCATGTTGGTGTATTGGTGGTTATACCACTTACTACTTTAGATTCAATAAAGGGCCCACTAGCCCTTGTTTCCACATGCTCTTCTCCTTGTCTCCCTTCCCAATCTTCATGCTTAATGAATTAAACATCCTGACTTATTATGAGATCTTTGGTGATTAGATTATACAATTGATATTCCTTTAATTGGTCATTATATCCTATGAATATGCATTTCTCACCTTTGTCATCCCATTTTCTCCTTTTTTGCTTAGGGACATTTGCATATGCTACACAACAGAACACTCTAAGGAGTTCTACGCTTGGCTTATGATTACTCCATACTTCTTGAGGGATCAAATTACCTTACACTCTTCATTAGACAAATGTTTAAAAAGTACATGGTTTTTTTTACAGCCTCAACCCAAAAATAATTAGGCAACCCTTTTGACTTTAGCATGCTCTTTGCCATCTCTTGGATGGTCCTATTCTTTCTCTCGACCACACCATTTTGTTGTGATGTATACTTGGTGATAAATTGCTTCTTTATGCCATGATCCTTGAAAAAATTCTTGAATTTATTAGAGATATACTCTCCCCCTCTATCCATCATCAAAATCTTGATGTAGTGGCCACTTTGCTTCTCCATCATGGCTTTGAAATGCTTAAATTTCTCAAATGCTTCCGATTTATTCTTCAAGAAGTATACCCATATCTTTCAACTATAATCATCTATGAATGTCATGAAATAGACATTTTTGCATAAGAATGGGTTCCTTATTAGACCACATGAGTCTTAATGTATTAGATTTAATAAAACTCTAGCTCTCTATGCTTTACCCATGGGAAATGCACTCCTATGTTGCTTCTCTAATATGCATCCTTCACACACCTTGTTTGGATATTATATAAATGGCAGCCCCTTCACCATGTGTTTCTTATGAAAAATATTCAGCTCTCTAAAGCTCAAATGACCGTACCTAAGATGATAAATAGTATGTTTATCTACTATCATTATTTTGAACACTATTGTGAGCTCACTTTGTATTCTCAATGAAAACATTTGATTACTCATCATCTTGACTACTGTTATATTCTTATTTCATCCACTCCTATCAAATATGATGCACTCCCATTCTCAAATCTGATCTTATACCCATTTTTCACAAGTTACCTAATGCTACAAAGGTTGTGTTTCAACTCAGGTACATAGTAAACATCATGAATTTGCCTTTTATCACCTTTCTTTGTGTGGATTGAAATTCTACAGGGACCCATGATAGGAAACTTATCATTATTTCCCATCTTCACCTCTAATTTTATTATCTCATCTATGTGTTTGAACATCTCTTTGTTCCCACTCATGTGGTTTCTATAACCACTATCCAAATACCATGTTTCTTTCCCACTTTGCTCAACAATGTTACATGTTATAAACAAGCTTCCTCCTTTCTCATTCTTATTTGGTTCAGCCTCTTATGTATGAGTGAAATTAGAATTCTACCTATTTGTGTCATACTCACTCTTTCTACACTCACTAGAAGAATGTCCATACCTCTTGCAATAATAACATTGGATGCTAGACTTATCATACCTTTGTGCAGATCCACCTCTAGAAGTGTTATTGTTCCTTCCTCTTCCTCTTCCATGTGGTTCTTGATGGCTATGTCTTCCAACTTCTTGACTGATACAAGTTCTTCCTCTTCCTCTATTGTCTGATCCTCTCCCCCTTCCTTTCACATTGACATTAGTCTTGAATGCTTGCTCATGAGAGGAAGTGGCTAAACTATTCAACCTTTGTTCATGGGTTTGCAAGGAACCCATTATCTCATCAACCGTTATTTACCTCAAATCCTTTGATTCTTCTATAACAACCACTATAGGGTCAAATCTAATTAGAAGGCTCCTCAACACCTTCTCAATGGTCCTATGGTCTTCAAGATTATTACCATATGTCTTTATTTGATTTACTATGTTCATAGTTCTTGTGAAAAAATCATTTATTGACTCATTTTCCTTCATTTTTAGGGTCTCAAAGTCTCTTCTTAAGAGATAAAACTTGAGAAGTTTCACCTTTTCACTCCCTTGATATGAATTTTGAAAGATATCCCATACTTTCTTGGAATAGACAATTGTTGCTATCCTAGGAAATATTGAGTCAACAAAAATCATTTGTATATAGCTGAGTACTTTAGCATCTTTCTTTCTATTCTCCTTCAGCACATTCTTTTATGTTTGATTGAAGGAATTAAAGGCTACTATATTTATAACTTCATTGTATCTAGCTTCAACCAACTCCCATAGCTCTTTAGATTTGAACATTGTATTCATCTTGATGCTCCACACATCATAATTTTTCCCATCAAACATGGGGGGTTGCTGCCAAGACCCTAAACTTCCTGCTACCATGTTTGAATGCACTCACAACCTAGCTTCCCTCCACCAATAGATCTAATACTATTTTTTGTAAAATAAAAATAAATGCTACAACCTTATTGGTTGTATGGGAAGAAATTACCAAAAATATACATGCCCAAGTGGGCAAAAAATAACCACTAATAGATAGAAACAAGGGAGGAGAAAAAATGGATAAGTAAACACTAAAACATTCATATATTTAAATCTCAAAAATTTATTCTAAAATCATAGCTACAAATATATATAAAAACCTCCGATATTTCCTTATTCTTGTCTAAATATTTTTAACATATAACTCTCCTCTACCTCCTTTCTATGAGCTACTCTATTTTCCCTTTTCTACGAGCTACTATAGGCTATTATGGGCTATTACTATAGGTTTTTATGGGCTAATATATGATACTATAGGATACTATTATAGGTTGTTATAAGATGTTAGGAGCTACTCTATTTCTTTCCTTGTCTCTACTCTATCTCTCTTTTTATCATGGGTTCATATAGGTTGCTACTAGATACTACAAGCTGCTTCTCTCCTTGCTACTGGATGTTATAGGGTGCTATGGGCTACCACAGGCTGTTGTTTCTTGCACTTTTTATTCTCTATATATTCCCTCTATAATGGGCTACTATGTTGGAAAGTTTTCTACTTCTCACATTCCTCTAATCTATAGCTACATGAAAAAACTTTCCAATACAAAACTCATAAAGGTAGTTTCTCTCTTCTTTAATACCTCTTCTTTTCTTTTCTACCTTTATGACAAAACTCGCCTAACTCATCCTTTTGCTGCCCAACTCTAAATGGTATAAAATTTTTCAAATTTGAAAAAAATTGCATTTAATGACAGCAACTATCATGCTCGATAGGTGGTTGTAGGAAGTCAAAATAATAATATTTTAACACTACCCTCATGTCATAGCCTAAGGATTTCTAATAGATGTGTTTTCCTACCATAAATAGACTCAGGTCTACAATCCTCTTATCCACTTGACTCAGCTTAGCCTACCTACAATGCAATTGTAACCTCTATCCATGATGCAAAGGATTAACAAAGTAGATAAAGACATCTATTATTCCCTTGGTCTAGGTTCTTGTATAGATATGGATTGTATCATATCCATAAGATCATGATATCCCTTCAAAAATAGGTGTTCTCCCATACTTGACTTTGCCCAAATAGGTAATCATCTACACCATACAATCATACAAGGAGATAACTATATGTCATAAGGAATAGACACATTAGAAACTAAGGAATCCAACATCAAGTCTACTATTGTGTATAATAGAAATTAACATAGACTAAAATGCCTTCCTAGTGAGAAGACTACATCCATGCCATTTAGGTCTATACCTACAATTTCTTCATATGCTCATGTTTGGATTCTAATGGTGATCTCCTATTATGGCCTACCCTTTCTCCCATTCATGACCCCTATCAAATAGAGTCATGCAGTGTATTTTCCAAACCATACTCATGGATCTTACCAATGGTTCAAATACCTCAAAAAATTCTCCATTATCCATTTCTATGAATTGTTCCAATGGTTTCTAAAAATGGGAATCAAATCCCATAATTAATGGGTGGTTTGAAATGCCTTTGTCTATATTAAAAATAATGCTTACTAGTTTAATCAATCCATAAAGACCATATCATGCATTATATGTACCATCCATAATATAGTGGATATCCTCCATGTAAACCAATATAAACATCTAAGTCTACTAAATTCTTAGTGGATAAGATTCCACATAAATCCAAAACCATCGACCCTTCCATATGCAAGTGCATAGGATTCCATGTGGGGGGGAAGGAAGGTAAGTGCATACCAATAAAGGAGATTTTTATTTGAAATGTTGGCTTAACTGATGGTTTTAACCAACCATGAATAATTATACTTCCCTTTTAAGTTGTTCCAAAACCGCTGACCATCCACATGGGAGTAAAGGTAGGGATAATTAACTTGGAATGAAGGTTTTTAAATAAAATATCCAATGGTAGAATAAATAAGATATTTATTTTCTAACTATATCCTATGTCTATTAATAACCACAATAAAATAGGATATAATTAAATTTGGACACAAGGTTTAAAATATCCAATGGCAAATTAATACCATGTTAAAATAGGATATTTATAATAAAAGATTATTATGATGGAAATATTTTTTAAAAAAATCCTTTAGATCAACATGCATGATATATGACACATAGGTTGTGTTATGGCCAACATGCTCCATTTTCTTTGATAATGGGGATCCCTCTAAAAATTTCATGAACCAAAGCTTTGGATTTCTTGATTTTGTTTTCATAGGAAACCCTACCCAAAACTTCTTAATATACATCACCTTGATTTATTTAGGTAATAACAAACCTCTTTTAATTTCTCTAGAATAACTTAGTGTTTGTTCTCTATTGATATATCATAGTGATGACTTGAAATTTGATTTTCATAAGGAGATGTTCCTGAAGTCTAGTTCCCTTTTTAGAGAAATAAACTCACTATCTTCCATGGAAAATTGAGTTCTCCATGTCTAACTGGTAAGATTTAATGAATATTTCTTACTTCATCATTTTATTAATCTCATGGAGCTTGGTCGAATGGGAAGTTGTCTCATCATTTGGAGTTAGAGTGGCTAGTCCATTAGCCCTATCATAGATGTCAGATCTTGGTAGAGACCAACCCAATGGTGAGTTTCCATGTCATTTGGAGTCAGAGTAGCCAATATCCTAGACCTATTAGAGATATCAAATCTTGAGAGAGCCTAGCCCAATGGGGAGTTGCCACATCATTTGGAGTCAAAGTGTCTAGTCCCCCAGACCTATCAGAGATGTTAGAGCTTAGGAGAGCTCAGCCAATGGGAAGTCTCCAAATCATCTAGAGTGAGAAAGGCCAATTCCTTAGACTTATTAGAGATGTCAGACCTTGAGAAATCTTAGCCCAATATGAAATTTCCACATCATTTAGATTTAAAGTGGCTAGTCACCTAGACCTATCAAAGATGTCAGAGCTTAGGAGAGCCCAACACAATGAAGAATTACCACATCATTTGGAGTCATAAAGGCCAATATCCCAGACCTATCAGATATGTTAGATCCCATGAGATCCCAACCCAATGGGAAGTTACCATGTCATCTAGATTCATAAAGTTTAGTCCCCTAGACATGTTAGAGATATCAAATCTAGGGAGAGGCCAACCTAATGGGAAGTCACCACATCATGGAGCCAGAAAAGAGATGTCAAATCCAAAGATATCCCAATCCAATAGGATCTCACCACATCATTTAGAGTTAGAATAGCCAATCTCTTAGACCTATCAGATCCCAAAAGATCCTAGCCCAATGAGAAGTCACCACATCATTTGGAGTTAGAAAGGCCAATCCTTCAAAATTATTAGAGATTTTAAAGCCTAAGAGAGCCCAAATCAATGGGAATCTATGACATCATCTAGTGCAAAGATGAACTAGTTGCCACTTATGACCCAAAAAGATTAGAATGAAGTATGAGTGGTTAACCAAGGCCAATTAAGGTGTGACATGTATCCCCAGGTGATATGTAACTTAGCCTTCGGAATGACATGGAGTACAAACCATGTTTAGGTGATGACCATAAATGAGAGAATAAAAAAATAGATGACATGTGTTAGAAATCAAGAGTTAGGTGAGGGGCCTCTAACAGATGTGATTGTGTGCTTACCATGTACTAGGCATTAATAAAATGGGAAGATAGACCTGATTAGATAGTTTTGAAAACATCCCATTGCCATTATTATATCTAACTAGTGGTATAAGATCATGGTTTCTAAATTTAAATCTAGATTTAGAAATAAAGGGAGAGAATCCAATGACCAAATCAATTTAATTTTTTTATAAAATGAGCCACTAAATGCCATTAATGTAGGGAGATGTGTCCATACACTTATAAATCCCAAAAGAGGCCCACTAATAGTTACCATTGCTGATTTAGAATAAATTTTAGACTCATTTCTTTTAAAGTTATATAGAACCCATGTATCCCATGCCTCTGACAACCAAAGCTTCATAATTTCCCCTTTGTCTTACTTTAATGGATTCTACATCTTATTACCCAAAGGCCTATCTTGAGTATTGGGACACCACTTTAACTTCTATTTTAATTAGGTATAAACACCAAAATTATATATTTAAGTTAATTGAGTAGGTCCCCAGGAATTCTACCAACATTGATGACTAGATGGATAAGTATGAGGATGCCCTTTAGTCCTATAAAAGGTGAAAAATTAATAGAGTTGACATTAAACTAAAGGTGTTTACCTATGCTAACCTATTGGGAAACATCCTCTACATGGATATATGCATGAAAGATTCTGTTAATCATTGGGTGCATTCACCCACCTCTTCACACCAAATTACTAATATATCTAGGAATGACTTCAAGGCATACTACTTCCTCCAAAACTTCTTGTTCTCATATAATGTAGTGGAAGTGTCAATCTATATGAATGATCACCATTCTATGACATCCTCCATGACTGGGCCAAGAACCTTGAACCTAAGTGGGTCAACAAAGAAAATATCAATGCTTACACAATCTACACTTTCTAAGAAGAGGTTTGAGTAGGCATGATCCTACTAAAATGGCTATTTAGATACTCAGACTTCCATAATGTCAATGAGTTATGTGTACCCCTTATACACATGATCCTAACTCACTCTGACATCTAGATAGTGGAGACTTGATTTACTTCAAGTTGGTTCATGTTATTACAGATGCCTAAAATGGATGTAACTTTTACATGATGAGTTACCTATTCAACACCATCTATGGGATTCTTTCATTCAATCTATCATCCTTTACTATGTGGGTTATTAATGGATTAACTATTAATATGGTCTTCTATAAGTTCTATGGGCACTAGTTCCACTATCATGTCTGAGATGTCTATGACCACTTCTACTTGGTGGTGTACTAGGTATTCAATGAAGCTCCCATGCCCCAGATCTCAAAGATAATATAGGACTCTATGATAACAATTAGGGATTACTGGTTGTATAAATATGATAGTGATTTGAGTCATGAGCATCCTCCAACACTCCTTATGCCTACCATATTATATGCCTAACCACTTAGCAGAACAAGATACTGCATGTTAACTGATGAATGACATCTTCAAATTTTACATATAATGTTAGCATAAGGCATGACCTCTACTCCTAATCACCATATATGGAAACCTATATAATAATTTACCCTCTATGCAAAATATGGTAGCCAGACGAGACTCCTTAACTTTTGTAAAATGTAAGATTTGGTAGTGGGACCTTAAAGGGGTAACTTTATCCCATTTGGTATAATATTTGACTCACATCAACATTAACTATGGACATCAAGATAAAGATGATGATGAGCACTATTTGAATTCCACTTATGACTAGGAGGTAATATCTTAGATAGTAGATAATAAGAAGAAGAAAGGGAGGAAAGCTTAGGTAGGCCCTTCGATAACCCTTTTAACTCTTACTTGGCCCATGGAAGACCTAACCATAATAGCTTTGGAAATATTTTGGAGAATATTTTAGGGTGTCCTACCACCTTATCCTCCTTGAGATATAGAACTATCTCTTGTTACACTTCTACTAGTGGCCCTGGCTCCTCAAAATCCACCTCCACCTCTTATAGTTGTTCCTGATACTTTGCCTCTACCTCTTCTAGTGTCTCCTCAAGCTATACCTCTACCTCCTTTGGTAGTACTAGTGACTAGGCCCTAGTAGATATGATCCTAGACTACATGATGCCAAGCCACCCAAGTGAATCCATCACAACCATCAACACCATATCCTCTAATATTTTATATGACTAATAGCTTAAGATAAATCCCTAAATAAGGTACACAATAGGCACCCATCTAGGTTCCCCCACTCACTCTTCCATCTCCTCTTATTTATCATCCACCCCTTTCTCCCACCATATTATAAATCCCTATTCTAATGCCCACTAGTTTGCCTCCATCTCCCCATTTATTTCCCATTGTTTCTCCTCCATGTTTTTCCCAAGTACCCTTGGCCTCGATCTTTCAAAGTGTTCTCACTTCCCCATTCCCTTTTGATCCACCCATCACATAACCTAGATTTCTCTTGGTGATTCCCTTAGGAATTCCCTCAATAGTAGGCATGACTATAGCCCTTAGGATCCTATCTCCTCTATCAATGATCCTACTAATCCCCACTTTAATTATCCTAGCACTCCCATCCATAACTCTAAGTACGTTTCCATTAGCCCATATATCCCCCACCATCATAATCAAACCATCCATGATAGTACCTAGAGCTGACATAGAAATGTGGCCAAAGAAGAAATAGAAGGTGACCCACCCTTCACCTCTAACCCTAAGGCCTTTAGTTTTATCTCCACCTCCTCCATTGGTCTCATATACTCCTTCATCCCTAGTAACAATAACTTGATTACTTTCTTGCCCCCACTCTCCCTTACATACCTAAAGCCCCACTATCTTTGCCTTCAACAAGATTATATTGTCCTTATTATTCCATGATATAATTTTAGGGGTAATCCCATCTCAAGTGAAACTCACCCAAGAATAATGGAAAGCTCAAATTATCCCATTAGCCTCTCCTTTTGTTCTCCCTCCTTTCATCCCCATGCCTCCACCTCTATTACTTTATTCTTTCACTCCTTCCACTTCCTCCATCTCCCCTTCACCTAATTCTTCACCCTTCACCACCATCTTAGCCATACCTCTTCCACCTCCAATAACCTAAGGGATGGTTTTGGGGTCACATGTACCATAATTGGATGTCCAAGGTGACCCCAATATGTATTAGATTTTTGATAGAGACTTAAGGAGCATGAGTAAGATGCTCACTTAGAGATTCATCTAGGAGGATAATTTGACCCATCAAGATCTATTTTACATCACCAAGGTGAGGACTACTACTCGGGAAGATAATATGTCCAAGGACCCACTATCTATCTTCTAAGTTACCCATAACATATTTGAGAAACTCATTAAGGACATATAGAGCCATGTTCAGATTATTAAGGCCCAAGTGAAGAGTACATTCCCAATTAGAATAATTAGGTAGGTCAAGGATGACCTCTTAATGTTTTTCTCAATCCTTGGGAAAGTAGTGGGGACTTAGGTTGAGACTGACATAATTATATATCATACGTGGGCCTACCTTGGGAGAATCATGGAAATCAATGAGAAATGCTAGAAATCATAGGTAGGTCAACAAGGGAATGTTCCTAGAGCTTAAACTAATGCCAACCTTATATTTGGGGTTATACTAAACTTAGGATGGGAATATGAGAGTAGTTATGGAAGAGTGGTTATATTTGGATCTCACTAAAATAAAACCCTTAGAAGAGGGCAAGAAAAATATATTGACCTACTTCAAGGAGGTCAATATATCCATGATATTCTACCTAAATGTCACTCTACTCAACCAAACAAAATTCAGAGTCCACCTATGTCAATTCAACTAGGTTATGAGGAATAAAATGGCTAAGGAAAATTAGTATAGAGCTTGGATGTTTTTGGACCTATCAACTCAGTCTACTTTGATAACCAACCAAGTCTCTAAAGTTTAGGACTTAATAGAAACAACTTTCTATATTTCTTGGAGACTAGTGGCCTAGGTAGAGATGATCTTTAGGGAGCCTATTATTAACTTGGCCAAGTTGGAAAAATAATTTGACCTCATGGTAGTCATGCTAGAATCCAGGAGTGCACTATTGAAGTAGTTGGGAGTCAATCCATCTTAACCACCTCTATGTGTTTACTAGTGGTCCCCCATAGATTTGTTATAGGTTTGTTCAAATTTTATTTTGGTTCAAAATTTGAAATATGGTTGTAACTACAGTAAGTGGACATCATGGCCTAGGATAGGATCCTCATGCTTATTAGAGGTGAACTCTAATCCTCATCTATTTATAGAAGATTTGTATTGTATTTTAGGGGTCAACCAAAAATTACTTGAAAGTATTATTAGATTATCATCAAGATTTAACCTATATTTTCTTCTTCACTCTAGACTATAATAACAACCCAAGTAAATTATTTTAGTAGTTTTTCACTCTTTTAAATGAATACAATCTTTGTTTTTGAAAAAGGTTATTTTTTATGTTGAATTTTCTTTCATTTTCATGTTTAAATGATTAATAGTGATATGTTAATTGGATTAACATGATCACTTTATGTATATCATGATTATGATGTTCTTAGCTATTATATTCTCTATGTGATTTATGTTTCCCTTTTGGTAAGTGTTGATAATTTATATGCCTAACTACGAATTTTCATATGTTGTTTATGTGTTTTCAATAATAAACCACTAGTACTAATATTTAGTAGGAATTCACATTAAAGGCATACTCCTAATTCCCTTAGACTCTTCCCACTATATGTTCTTAGAGGTAGAACTTTAGTGAAACTTGGTCTAGAGTGGAATAACTATGGTAGGGTCACTTGGTTCAATGACCACTACATTAATCTCATTTTATACCTAGAGGTTTCCTTCTCTACCTTAACCTTCCCTCTCTTTTGTGTTTATTTAGTGGTTCTAAAGTTCCCTTTTTACCCTTGTATTTAGAAATAATAAGCCTAACACTTAAATTATTCATAATTGTATTTAACCCATGTGAATTATAGTGTATTCAACTTTTGGTGGTAATAGTGCATCTTTTGGAGACTATTCATGCAAACTTTGATTGTGAATTCCAATACCCAAAATCATGCCCTACGCTAATCTCAGATCATTCCTAAAATGAAGGACAAAAGTAATTAGTTATCTCCACCTTCCCATTTTCAAGGATTTCCTAATATCATGGGTGTCTCATAGTAAGGAACAAATTAGAGTGAACAACAATTGGCACTAGAAGGAGGGGTACTTCATGCTTGTTTTAATTTTAGCAAATTTTATGAATATGTTGAGTTAGGTTTGTTGGTAACAACATTTTTACTATTATTTGATTATATATAATCTTGGAGACTAGTTAACCTATTACTAAGGCTAGGTCCCACTAAGGTACATTGGTAATTTCTCCCTAGATTTTCCATAGAAAACTTAGGTCCAATCATCCCTTACCTACTATGATTTTTATTATCTCCTCTTTGTAGCCTATCAAAAACATGCATCCCAAGATGAATTGATTAGATAGCTTAGCCATTTATGTCTTAGGAGTCATTAATGATCTACCTAGGAGCCCTGAGAGGTATCTTTCTCATTTCACCCCTAGTGTACGAAAAACTACAGAAGAACATATAACCTCCTATAAGACTACCCTAAGAATCTTGAATGTAGAACATGAGGATTTGGCATGCATGTTTTTCCCTTTTACTCTAATTGACACTACCTATGATTGATCCCTAAACCTTATCAAATACTCTATACTGAGTTATAACTAATTTAGTTATGATTTCCTCACCTAATTTGGATAAGTAATAGACCCCATCATCTTGTACCAATAGTTCATTTATATCAAGAGGAATCCCAATAATCCCATTATAAATTTCAATTCTAGGCTTAAAAATATTAATAGTCATGTAAATGTGCTTTACCATCCCAATCCTAAGATAGCACTTGAAATGTACAAGAATTCCCTAAAACATTGGATAACTATATTCTTAAGAAGAGACACAATTATAATAGATCTATCATTAGCATAAATATGGGCCATCAAAGTGGATAGGTAACTAAATTTTCACAACTACACTAAAACCCCTAATCCCAACATGTTGCCATAAATGCCTTTATTGAACTTATTTCCTAGAGTTAACCAAATTACACCTATCCCCCACCCCCTCCTTGCACTGCATCAATCCTTTTTGGGTCATCCCACTTCAAACCAACCACTATGTTTCATAAACCTAGGGGGTCTAAATATGATTCCCTAGACTCAACATCAAGTGATGTTAGCTATGGATAATAAAACCTAGACCTTTCCTCAAAAATTCACTAAAACTAAGTTAGATGCCATTTCATGAATGGTATAAATCTCATTAATGAATTCTTAAGGATTAAAAGATAGATGATCAACTCTAACATAGAAATATCCAATAATGATTTCACATATCAAAGGCCAAAAAAGAGCTATAGCCACCCTTATAACCCCTCAAAACCTTCATCCAATAGGATCCCTAAGATGAATATCTTTGAGATAGCCTTACCCAATTGGTGTCAAGTGCATAACATAAAAACACATGGAGAGTTAAATTGATTAGATTTTGGTTCTACTTTTGAGATCTTTCAAAAGTAAATGGAAGAATAAAAGGTAGTTCCTAATCATGCAAAATCCTCCAACTCAAGTAAAGCCCCTAGTAAACTATGGTATTAGAAACCTTAGATTTCTCTAGCTAAGAACAAATTGAGATAGAGGAAGGTATTAGTGAGTTGTAAGCATTTTATCAATTTCAAAGGAGTAATTACACCCTTAGTAGTAGGTATTAATAAAAATTCCTTACTACCTTGACCCCCCTAGATAATGATGTAACCCTACCAGACTAAAATGCTAAGAATGATCCTCCACCTCCAAAACCTCAAGATCCTAAGACACCTATTTAGATTCCATAAATCCAAATTAAATGGGATTAAAACATATTTTATGATATGATGAAAATAAAGGCTAACATTACCCTTCATTAGATTTACCAAATCATAAAGTAGCAAGACCTTTTGTTAAAATATTTGACTCAAAATCTAACCCTACAGGCCTAGCCAAAATTGAAAGCATCACACACTAATGTACTTATCCAAAATAATAAGATGGAGGTTACCCCATTCATTTTTACCATCTAGTTGTTTATAAATAATATTCATAACTACTTGTTAGATTTTTAAGCCTTGGATAATGTCATGTTAGTAGGCATATGCCATAAACTTGGACTAGACCCCATAAAATTAGATAAAGTAATTGTCCAATTGGACAAACCAAAGTTGAAAGTGATATGAGAGTTGTTGAACATCCACATCTAGTTGGAATTTAAACCTATGATTTAACACTTTATATAAATTCAAGTGGTTGACATTTGAGAAGCCTATGATATGCTCCTCAACAAATATTGGTCCAAAACCTTGAATTGGTATATGGCCATAGATTTATCCCATATGTAGTTGCCTTGTAGAGGAGTAGCCAACCAAATATGATTAGATAGGGAACCAAACATGAAACACATTATCATCAAATATAAAACTATTAATGAGAAGATAAACCTAGTTTCCTTAGACCTAGGCATCTACATACTAAGCACCAAGTCTCTAAAAGACTAGACCAGTCACATTTCAGGTCCACTTGTCCTGTAGTCTCTTTATGTAGATAAATATCAATCCAAAAAAGGTAGTGGATCTATTATTTTTCTTTTATATCCCTTAGGGGTAAACATATATAATCTTATAGGTTATATCTCTCTTGTACAAATAACTTGATGGAATATGAAGTTCTAATCCTAGGATTACAATTTTCATTGAGACATGAAGAAAACTAACTAGGAGTATTTATTGACTCTAATTTTTTATTCAACTAGATTAGAACTAATTTTCAATGTAAACTATCATACTTTAGAAGGTATAAACACATAGCTTGGAACCTGATTAAAATGTTCAATGCATTCAATATTATCCCTATTCCTTAAGAGGAAAAATAAGTAGTAGACTCCCTAACTTTGGATATGGTGAACTTAACCCCTCTAAATGACACTAAACTACAAGAATTCTCTATATAACTCATCCCATGTCCTCCCATCTTGGATAATATGACTAACTTAAAAGTCTTTGAATACAAACAATAAATTATCTAGTTATTTGACAATGAGGGGATATTTAAGGTCCAAATCATAGATGAAAAAGATAGAGACAACTTTAGGACTGAGTTGGATAAGGATTAGATCCTAAACATTCATGAGAAATATATCCCTAAAGGGATGGTTTCACTCAAAATATCATTTTATGTATTAGACCCAACCTTCTAGGCTAAAAGGCCTATGTCAAAGACCAAAAGTGTTGACTCATTAATTTTAGCCCTATAGAAAACCCCCAGATAGTTAATGTGGGCATAGATTGGATGGACCATGAATTGGAATAGTTAAAAAAAATATTTATAAGGTATAAATATGTAATTTCTTGGGTCAAGTCTTTGAACTGAAAGTAATTACTCACACCATCCCCTTAAAACTTGACCAAAAACCCTTTAGACAAAGTTAGAGGTTGATTAACCCAATCTTGGAGCCCTTGATTTACAAGGAGGTTCATAAATTACTCTCTATAGGGATAATTTTATTGATCCACCACTCCACATGGGTGGCTAACCTATTCTCAATGTGGAATAATAATGGTGAAATATGCCTAAATGTGGACTTATAGAATTTAAATTAAGCCTCAGATAAAGATAATCACCCATTACCCTAACTAGACAAGGTAATCTATATGGTGAGTGGGTCCCAAATGATATCCTTCTTAGATGGATTCTCAAGCTATAACTAGATCCTAGTCAATCTAGGAGATAGAACTATGACCATTTTCACCACTAAGTGGGGCACACTAGCTTACTAATGGATTCATTTTGGTCTAATCAATGTTGATGAAACCTTTCAAAGGGTAATGGAATTTTATTTTGAAGGCTTAATAGGTTAATGCATAATATATATGGATGACCTAACCATGTTCTTTAAATATAGTTCAAATCATGTGCACCACCTGGAGAGAGTATTTAAAATATGAACAAGATATGGCATCTCCTTAAACTTAAAGAAGAGCATGTTCAATGTCATCAAAGGGAAGATTCTTAGTCACATTTTCATGAAGGTATTGTTTTAGTATTTTTTTGATTTTTTCAATGTGGTCTAATTCACTACTAAAAACAAAGTAAATTCCAAGTTTTAAAGATTACCTAGAGATGGAGATTGATTATGCACTA
Organism: Torreya grandis; assembly: GCA_037957365.1. NCBI lineage: Eukaryota > Viridiplantae > Streptophyta > Pinopsida > Cupressales > Taxaceae > Torreya > Torreya grandis. Next base: position 1,240,466 of record JARHVA010002555.1, on the reverse strand, counting down.
TTGATCAAGCTTGTGGGAACTCCTCTTTGGCTGGGGAGGAATGACTTGTAAGTCACACTATCTCACAAAGAGAATGGATTAATAGAAAGATTAATGGGTTGCTTGGTAAGAAACCAGACCCAAGAAGTGATATGCTTCCTTATGTGGATGTCAACCCATGCTTAACATTTATGTTTATAAATAAACATGAAATTACAAAGATATATATGGATAGGATGCAATATACAACACCAAAGATATCTAATCTATAGTAAGATTAATATGATCAAAGTAATTAATCCAAAAAATTTAGCTATATCAACATCCTCTTGTATTATAGATAACTAATCATTAATGCTTTCTTGATTAGGTATGAAAACCATAGTACAAAGACCTAATTTGAATACAATATCACTTTGATCAATAAAAAAAGGTTTTTGGGTAATGGGGAAATAAAATATGCTAATAATATCATGTGCTTATCTAGGCAAAGTGATCTACATGAAAAAGACAAATTTTTAGAAAATAAAATGTATATTTTAACAAGTTTGAAGGATTGTGAATCTTATAAAAACAAATGTTGAGACTATTTTAACAGTTTATCATGGATCAATGATGATCTTATAGGATGAACATTGACTCAAGTGGATTAACATCAATTTTGAGTAAAATGTTAAACTATGAAAATAGAAGATAATAACAACTTGAAATATTGATAAAATTATAAAAACTAAATGTAGAAAATTACACAAAGGTGCCTAAGACTATAAAGTTAAATTTAGAATAAATTAACATGTAATACTAACCTTGTATGGTTGAAAACACATAGATAAAGGATACCACAAAAGTAGGCTTAGAAACCTTAAAATTTTCTTTGTAATCTCATGAACAGAGGTTCCACAAGGTAGAATAATGTTGATAAGGTCTATACATAGGTTTCAAGATGATTCTAATAGAGTTTTAAAGCCTAAAAGTGTCATCTTGAGCCATGTAGGCTCGTTATATATTTATGGATCGATGACATTCTAAGAATATTAGTGTCAATCTCAAAGAATCAACATTGATTTTCCCAAAATGGGTGAAGTTAATCCTTAGGCCATTCAAACGATTTGCTTAAGGGGGTAAAGAATGGTTTTAAAGTTATTGGGTTATTTTAATCATGCGATGGGTTTGTTTGGAGATTGGATGAGTTTTTTTTTATTTGATTTTATTAATTTATGGTTAGGGATGGTAAAATAGGGTTAATTACTATTTTAATATAGTAATAAACCTAATTAACTCATATGGTAAAGGTAAATGGGTGAGGTAAATGTAATTATTTTAAATAATTATGAATAGGTGCCATTATGTTAGAGATGAAGGATGAATGTGATGACACACCATGTTAATACACAAGGGTGTATAAAAGTAGCATCTATATTTTTCCCTTTTTGTGGATTGGTATGCAATAGTGTGTCACGAGACAAAAACTATAAGGTACCTAATGCCCCAAGTATATTTTGAGGAGGTATTCCCCCTCAAACTAGGCACTGAGAAATGAGATGGAATAGATGATGGGTTTGAAAATGATGGAAGGTAAATAAAAATTTGAGTGAGTGGGAATGGATAAGTGAAAGATAGAAAAGGACAATCAAAAGTGTGGATGGTTTAAGGAAGTTCCAAGGTTTCACTTAATAGGATAAAAACTGATGTAGGCAGTAATGCCCCAAAGACCTAATCAATTAAAAAAATCCCATAGCTAAAATAGGTAGGCTTAATAAAAGGATAGCAAGAGAAAAAATTATAGGAATGGTAAACCATATCCTTCAATGTATGTATGGTGTATGTGTTACCTATAAATGAATGTTCTTAAGAGAAAATATACCCTCATGTTTTGACAATGGTAAGATATCAAGAAAAAGGGTACACCTTAAAGAGATTAGGGAACTGATAAAGGTTCAAAATCCTCAAATCTAAAGGTTAAGATGTCATAAAAATGGGATAGCTATGGAAAAATAAATAATATTTGGATTTGGAACTAGATTGGGAGCATGTAAAATGGTCCACAAGTGCAAAATCTAAACAAGCTAGGATAATTGACATCGATCCAGAATGATCGATACCAATTCATAAGAATTGACATTAACTAAGGAATCAATGTCAATTATAGAAATGGATATAAATAATAATATAACATGGAATAAGACTCATTTGGCTATTGTGTGAACAAGAAATTAGGAAAAAAAACTTAATATGTTTCAACCCTTTAAACATACGTGAGGGATCATGGAGGTGAGCAGGAGTAGATGATGATGGTGATGATGACTGCACTATGAGGTAGGCATAATTTATTTATGGCAAAATTTATTATTTTTATTTTTTCTTAAGATATTTTGTTTTGTTTCTCATGTTTTTCTTTGTTTTGTGGGAGGGAGGGGGGTTAGGTTAAAAATGTCAGGTCTAAAGGGGGAATTGACATCGATCCATTAGGATCAATGTGCTTCATGTAGATCAACCATGATACATAAGGATCATCATCAATTTGTTGAAATCAACATTGATTATTATAGTATCGATAGAAATTATAAAACTTAGGCTTTTGATTAACTAAAAAGATGTTTTTGAAAAGCATGAGAGTTATTGATGATGAGGGATAGGGCAATTCTACTATTAGAGTAGTTGTGGGAGTTTATGGGCAATGAGGACTAAGCCCATCTATATGTTTTAGGATTTAAAGGGATTTTCCATTATCACCATGCCCATTAGGACAATGGTATGATAGTGGATTTTCTAGAGTAGTGGGATTATACCACCAAAACTTTTTGGTTACTAATCAGTGAGATGATGATCACCATAGAGGACATCCATCAAATTTTAGGATTACCAATTTTAGGAGCCCTTATGTATACTATTGATGAGGTTGGGAAAGAAACAATTCTAGCATGATTATATGGTGATGATGTATTGGACATGAGATTATTTGCTGGGGTTCTCATTCTAGCCATTGTATGACCAGGACCCTATGGAGAGACTAGTGCTAATAATGATGATTCTAGCATTAACCTACTATGTGTTACCTAATTTTGTGGGAGGGTGACTATCATGGAATTTTATTGGTTTCGTGGTAGACATGGTGGAGTTTAAGACTATTTTTGCTTGGGAACCCACACTATTGGGGTAGATATATAGGGATTTGTGAGGTTAGCACATTAAACACTGATCGAGGCTTGATATTACATTTGTATTACATTTCTAGGTGTATGAGCACATTCATGTGATTTTACCCATAATAACCCCATGGATTGGATTTAGATAAATGGTTTATAATATAAGATTCCTTCGATGGAAGGAAGACCTAGTCATTCCATATACAGATAGGGTAGTGTGTGATCTAACACACTATAGATAGATTTTTAATAGATTATAGATATGAGATGTTATCCCAAGGCCTTATATATGATTTATAGCATGGCCTAGTTTATATTTGGAGATAGGGGATGTTACCTGAGAGATATGGGTATATGGATGATGGTTGGAGCACATTGAGCTATTTTATTTTGATAGGTTCCATTGTCAATTCAGATTAGCACAGGATGTTCCATTAGCCCCACACTTGTATAGGTAGGATGATATAGATTTGGACTGGCTTACCCTTGATACTATACTATTTTTTATGGGACCATAAGAGGATCTTATGTTTATTAACTTGGATGACATTAGCTACATTGATGATTATGCACCTTAGTTTGTGCGTGAGATGGCAAGGAGAAATGAGAGAGTAGTGAGACCTTAGGAGGAGGTAGTTGTTGAGGAGATGAGGGAGGAGAGTGAGGATAGAGGAGAGGTTGAGGATAGAGAAAAGGATGAATAATATGCACCTAATATACACATGAAGGAGGTACCATTATAGGATGTCCCCACACATGAGTATATAGATATATCTATAGTTTTTGATAAGAGGGATACACTAAGGGTTGAGCTACAGGAGGTATGGACAACCCATAATAATTTATAGGATTATATTTCCACATTATAGGATGATCTTAATAGCATCAAAGGTCAGTGTGACCATGATATACATGGTTGAGATAGGTACCAAGTAGAGATAGAGCAAATGAGATCTACTTTGGTAGAGAGACTAGCTCTAGATGTTGTAAGATCTAGTGCTACTCCTATATATATATATATATATTACCACAATAGGGATATAGAGATTTGCTTGCCAAAATGAGCTATTATGAGAGGATAGTATAGAGATGGATACTAGATGTTAGTTTGCTTAATACATGGCTAACCAAAGTATATCACAAAGGACTCCTAGGGGGTTTACTAGTACAAGGAGTGTAGTAGGTAAAGGAAGAGATGATGGGGGAGATGATAGTGTTCATCTGAGAAATATTGATTTTATTGAGTAGATTATATTATATGGGTCGAGAGCCCCATCTTATTTATGTTATGACATTTGTATAGACACTTGATGTATATATATATATACACACACACACACACACAAATATTACTTATGTTTATAGATGGATCATATGTGTTTGTTTATGGATTTATTGATGGCTATGGATATGTAGTGTTTTTAAGAATCATTGATACGATGGATTATAGACTTAGATGTTGTGTATTTGAATTTTGATCATCGCTATCATATATGATATGGATGCTTTATGGATTATGGATTATATATTTTACATGTTATTTTGATTTCAAATTTTATATCATGAGATGGGTTTTTATTAATGGATTATGATTATGGATTATTCTACTTGTGATATAGACCATTATTAACCTTATGGATGCTTATGGTTTCTTAGATGAGTGAATGCAAATAATGTATGAATTATGGATTTATGATTAATGATGATTATGGATTATAGATAGATTTTAATGCTTTATTACTATGGATTTATGGACTTTTAGTGATTATAGATTTTGGATTTGATTGGCATTGACTTTGGACCATAACCAAAAGAGAACCTCTCATACACATAGCCTATGCATCCTTAGATAAATGATAAGAGATATTGACATAACCTTAGTTATTTAGAGCTTCAACCTTGGTAATTTATTGGGATTACATGATTTTGGTGAGATGGGGGATGGATGCTTTAGAGATAACCTTCTGCACACCATATTTAAAAATTAGGATTTATCTTTCAAGGATCATTTTTATGCCAATGGGTAGACTAATCAATATAGGAAGCCTACAATTAGAAAGCTGATCGATATGAGAATATTTATTGGGATATTGCTTTGGACTATTTATTTTATTACTATGTTGCCTTTTAAGGATTTTAATGGTATAATTTGAAAACTAATCAATGCAAGAAGTTTTCTACTTGGTAGCCATCCTTTAAGGGACTGGTCTACATTCTGATGTTTTTGTATAGCTATCCTTCAAGGGATCAGCATATTATTTGAATTTATATTTGATTACAATTGTCCTTTGAGGGATCAATTTATTTATTTAGCCCATTTTGATACTTTAATTTTCACTGCTTGATTTTGGATCCCAAAGATAGTAATGCAAGCTAGCATAAAAATATACATTAGGATAATTTCCATGAGTTCATTACATGAGGTGATTGTTTTATCTTGGAAAATCAAAAAGTAATGATCTAGTATTTCTATCATTACAGGTGAAACTTATCCATGAGAGAATGCTATGAATAGATTTGAGGTATTCATATTCAAGTTTGAGGTTATAGTGACTATCGAATAACCACATAACTCTTGTATCATTATTTGGTATTTTGGGATAAGGGGATATGATAGTTTTTTAGAGAAGTTAACCAAGATGAACCAAGATCTTTTAATATAGAAAGGATATAAATACAATACATTAAGAGGTTCTCATTTAGGTTTACCATCAAGAAAGGCCAAATGATATGCTCCAGATCTATATTTATGGGTTATGAATGTATGGTCCAAGCCAATTAAGAGAAAATTTATCCCTTTTACTTTGTTCCATATTAGTGACATGTTTATTTATTTAATTACAAGGTTTCTAATATTAAATTCTTATTCTCTTACATATTGATTATAAGCTTGTTTTAGTCATTCTTGATATATACAAAGGTGATCAAGGGCTATCACATGATGTTCATCTAAGAATTTGAGCTAGGATAAATGCTCTTGATGAAAATCCTCATCAAAAATGATATATTTAAGGGAGACATGAAGAGAGGGAATTTGGACTTCTAAATTAAGTACAACTTTTGTACCATAGACCATAGAAAATGGAGTATCACCTATAGGGGTTTGAATACTAGTTTGATATACCTATAAGGTGAAAGGAATACGAAGATGCCAATCCTTCCTAGCTTTATTGATGACATTGGTTAGGATTTTGACTAAGGTTTTAATATATTCTTCTACTTGACCATTGGATTGAGGATAGTAAGTTGAGGAAAAACTTAATTTTATTTTAAATGAGTCACATAGTGCCTAGACTTTCTTATTCTTGAAAGATTTTGTATTATCTATTATTATTTTATATAGAATTCCAAAATGAAAAATAATGTGATAGTAGATAATCTCCATAATATTTCTACCTTGGTCAAGATAAGTGGCATAGATTCTATCCACTTGGTGAAGTATTTTGTAGTGGTAATGATGAAGCCATGGTATTAAAAGGACTTAGGGTTGATTTTCCCTATAAGATCAAGCCCCCATTAGGAGAATGACTAGAAGTCCCTTACTGACTACAAGGCTTTACTAAGGACATGGGATAAGTTTACATGCTACTAAAATTTTACACACCTCTTAACGTATGCACAATAATCTTGATTCAAAGTGGGCCAATAGTAACCTAGATGTAATATTTTTTTAGCGATTGCATGGCCACTAAAGTATCCACCACATGACCCATTATGTACTTCATAGATAGCTAAGGTAGCTCCATGATTTTGGAGATAATGAAGAAGAATGCCATCAAAAACATACTTATTGATAACACCCCCAATATAGTATATCATGAAGCTTTCTATTGGAATACATGCCTGACACCTTTGGATAGATAGGGAGAAGATAGTCCTATAGACAAATAAGTAAATATTTGTGTGTACCATGGCTCCTCTAGGTTTTCCTCAATATTATTGATAGACAAAAGATTAGTTCTCATGTAGGAAGGTTGGTTAACTCTATGGATAAGGACAAATATCTTAGACTCCTAAGATGAGGATGGGATAAAAGAGGCAAGAGATCCATAGTATCAACAAACTTATTTGATATAGGAGTAGTTTGGATCGCATAATGTTTGAAATCAAATAAGATATTATCATTTAAGGTCTTATATCTTTAGAGGATATCATTTTTACATTGATATATACCATTAATTGTATTGACCACTAGTTGAGAATCACTATAGATATTAAGGGATCTAACTCCTAATGTAAGGGAAATTTGGAGGAATATGATAAATGCTTCATATTTATCCATGTTATTAGTGTCATCAAAGTCTAATTTTAAAGATAAAGGCACAAGAATACCTAAAGGAGGGATTAATATAATTCATGTGCCACCTCCACACTCACATTTAGACCCATCAAAGAATAGAGTCACTTGATATTCTAGGATAAATTGGGAAGTGGATGTGATAAATTCATCAAGAAATTCATAATTAATCAATTAGTTATCGCTAAGAGGTGCCTCAGCGAGGTGATCAACAATAATTTGTCCTTTATGAACTTTTGAAGGAGAAATTCTAAATCAAACTCAGCTAGAAGCATAATCCATCTAGCCATTCATTGATTTTGATAAGGCTTAGAATGCATGAAATTAAGGGTGTTAATAGTCATAATTACATACATCTTGTGGTTAAGTAGGTAATGATGAAAATTAGAGGTTATAAGAACCAATGCTAGGCATAGTTTTTCAATATGCAGATAACATGTTTAATATTCTATGAGAGTATGACTTATATAATAAATAGCTTGTTCTTTATGATATATAAAGGAAGAAAGGTTTCCCCTCCTTTGGTGGATTCAATACTTGAGGTGATAGAAGATAGTTTTTGAGTGCGTTAAAGGATTCTTGACAATTATAATCCCATACAAAGTGACTATCCTTTTTTAATATATGGTGGAAAGGTTGACACTGATCAGAGAGCTGGGAGATAAAATGATGGATAGACTGGAGCTTACCTTGCAAACTACATAACTACTTAAAGTTTGATGGAGGAGGAATTTCTATAATAGCCTTGATTTTAGTGAGATCCACTTCTATTCCTTGAATATAGACAAAGAAACCTAGGATTTTACCCATTAAGACACCAAAAATGCACTTTTTTAGATTTAGATGCACATGATACTAGAGCATATGATCGAAGATAACCTTAAGTATGGATAAGCGATCCTTAAAAAATTGACTTCCCAAGGAGATCATATACATAGTCTTCAATAATTTTGTGGATTATGTCATGAAATATATAAGTTATGACCCACTAATAGGTGGCTACTACATTCTTTAGGCCAAAGGGCATAAAACTGTAGCAAAAGGTCTCTCAAGGAATAATAAATTCAGTCTTATGTTGATCTTCTCATGCAATAAGTATTTGATTGTAACTAGAAAAACCATCCATAAGGGATAAAATTTCATGGCTAGTTGTCAGGTCAACTAATTGGTCTATGTTAGGGAGAGGGAACTCATCTTTTGGATAAGCAAGATTTAAATCATGAAAGTCAATATAAATGTGAAGTTCCTTTGTAGTCTTAGTGACTAGAATGATGTTGGACATCCACTGAGGATAATCAAGGGGTTGAATAAAGTTAGCAAATAAGAGGCACTACAATTCCTCTTTTACCAAGAGTGTGATGTGGAGATGCATTTTATGGATATTTTATTTTACTCACTTAGCATCAAGAAAGGTGATGATATTATGTATAACTATTTTGGGGTCAATACTAGGCATATCATTATAAGAACAGGCAAAGGCCTTGTGGTTGTCTGATAGAAAAATGGTAAAATCCTAGTTTTCTTAGGGATCTAAGGCTTAGATAATTTTAACAATCATCAAGGTTTCCTGAGACCTAATATTAATATCAGAAGTGGATTCATTTAATAAGCTATATTTTTTGGATGAAAGTGAATTGCATAGATAAGATTTTTTATCACCTAAATGAGTCAAGATTGACTCGTCATCTTGACATTGAAGAATAGGGATGGTTAGCATATCATGTCTTATTATGTTAGGAAATTCTAAAGGGATGGTTTGGGTCTCACCACCATTATGAAATATGAGGGGTTATATGGAGATTGAATTGAATTAAAAGAAGTTAGAAGGGATGGATATAGTGTTACTAGTTAAGGAATAGGTATTAGATGATGAAGATTGATCTTCTTCTTCCAAAAATGGTAAAAGAATAGGTTCAAGAGAGGATTTAGAATCTTTTTTAAATCTTGAGCCATGTTTTTCATGTGGTTTTTAAAAATCTCCTAATGCGATGTCATGGGGACCCTGCTCATATCTACCCATGTTGAAGCCCTTCTAGTTATAATGACAAAGGTAGGTTTGCAAAAACTAGGGTTTATTAAGAAATGATAAATTGGATGTAAAGGGTTTAGTATGGGTGTTATTGTTAGGTCCTAGGGTGGTTTGATCAATTCCACCATATATCAAGTGGGTGTGTAAGAAAGGTAGCCCAAATGGGATGAGTTCACCTAGGTTACGTAAATACATGGGTTGCTTATCAAGATGGCCATATTCCCTAGGAGTGGGTAACATGTTAAGGGTTAATAGTTAGTATTATCCCATTAAAATATGTTTCATCAGGGAATCAATTGACTCCTGAGCTAGTAGTTTTGAAGTAGAGATAGTCATGCTTGTCAAGGCTTGATTTGAAGATGAAGATGGGATTATGTCAGGTGAGGGTATTATGACATCACTTGGTCAAAAAGTGAAGTTGCATGATTTAAAGGGATGATGATCAATGGGGATGATGTGGACCTATCCATCATGTTTAAACTTAAGGCACTAATGGATGGTGGAGGGGATACATCAGATCGCATGAATCCATAAACATCATAATAAAATGGTATATTAGAATATCCCTTCTATGACATAAAATAATTTGTGGAGGGTGTGAGAGCCTACAGAAATATGAAGGAAAACTTTTCCTACTATGGGCACTATCATGTCATTGAATGCATAGAGAATTATTGGGGATTGGGAAATAATGGGTTTTGATAGTTGTAACTATTATAAAGTGTGTGAAGAAATAATATTGATACTGGCCCCATTATTGATCATAACTCTTTTAATCTGAGTTTGATTTATTTGAGCTATGATGAAAAGTGGGGGATCTTGATCTTTAAGTGATAAAGGAATGACCTCATAATTAGTGAAACTAATATCCAACACCATTTTTAAGTCCCCTATAAATGCTAACAATGGTTGAGGTTCATCTGGCTAGACCTTAATATCTTGGAGAGATTCTATCATTGCTTGTCAATGGTGTGGAGAGTTTTTGATAATTTAATATAATGACATTTTTATAGGCATTTGGTGGAGGTTTTTTTTAATATGGATATTTACACCAACTCCTTAGCTTTGACCAAGGTAGTTACTATAATAGAGACTTTAGGCTTTTGTCTAGATGGTTTAGGCATATAATGGGTAGAGGATCCTATAATTGAAACCTTATATTTATTGGAGTTTTGATTTTGAGAGTGAGTAGTTACATTGAGAACATCGATGTGTAATAATGGAGGATCTGAATAAACCACTGACTCTTTATGGATTATAAGACTAGTAGGATTATTGGTGGGTGGAATATTTTGGATGGTAGCTTTTTACCTAGGAGTATTATCATTTAGACCATCAATTAATAGATCATCATCCTAGACTAGCTGTTGGATTACAACCTTAAGGGCATTACAATTTTTTATATCATGTCTAACTACTTTATGATATGCGTATATCTCATGACTCTTATACCACGAAGTTCTTTAGAGGTGAGGGTTATTGGGTTGTATAGGTGGTAGAATTATGAGGTATGTATCCAACAATTATTTTAGTATTTCAATGTAAGATCCTTTGAAAGGGTCATTTTATGGTCTTGTAATACATTGTGTAGTATCTTTTCACAAAGTATTAATCATTTGGTTTTGACATTTAACTTTTATGACAGGGATGACCTTAGGCACTATTTATTTAAATTTATCTAATGGTCCTTTAGTAAAAAATGGTGGATATTTGGATGGAGGTGTGTTTAATAATGGAGGGAGAATTTTCATTTTCCCTTGTGTTTGAATGGAATAACCTATGATAGGGACAATCAATTTAGAAGTGGATGAGGACCTAAAATAGATGACAAAGATGATATAAAAGGGGTTGGATCTTTACTCTTTTGTGTGTTGAGAAAAAAGGGGTATTTGGACTAGGATTTTTGTCTTTTGACATCTAAAAAAGATTGACCTTGACTTGAGGATGGGCAAAGGATTTCTTTGGGGGAATACCAAGACAATTGCCCTAGCTATTGATGATAGGAGCTTTACCCTTTCCCTTAGTATCTTTGGGATAAGGAGGTGTTGTGATAGAGGATGATTTTAAAGGGTCTCGGTATCCAAAAATTTGATAAGATCCCATTATATTATGATCTAGATGTATACCATGAAGAGTTTCACCAGGGACTAAAGGGGAGGAATGTTTTACTCTAGAAGTATCAAAATGTTTATCTATGGCATCTTGAGGAGTGATTTCATTTTCCACTTTAGAAGATTAAATTTAGGAAGATGAAGGGATGGTTCACGTGAACAACCCTATATAATGAGATCACAGATCTCTATAAATATTTTGGGAGTTGTTTTGATAATTTTAGGCTGAATTATATCAAAATCATCTCTCTTAAGGAGATCCAAGACTAAAGTTTTCTCGAGATCTTCTTTAGGCAATAACTAGTCATATATTATGTCAATCATATGTGTATCTTGATTTTATGTTTATCTAAGGTTATCTTATATTTTGTTTGATGTGGATGGATGGTTTGGAAAAGGTTGTCAAAAAATATCTAAATATTGGTTGGGATGATCATTTGGATTGTCCAATTAAAGGTCCCCCTTGTCAATGAGGTTCTGTACCAATCATTTAAAATATTGGCATTGTTTTATGTCATGTCCTATTACCCTAAGATAGGAAGAAAACTCATCCTCTTTATACCAAGTGGTTTTAGGACACATATCATTGATCGATATAATTGGGAGGAGTTTAAGAATGGTTGCTTGTAGGAGTTTATCCAACATAGAAATGTAAGGGTCTCCTAAATGAGTATATTTCATAGGGGGAAATGAGTAAGTCCCCTAGGTGGCTGTGTTTGAGAAGTGGATGGTCTTAATTGATTGGGTGTTGGAGGGGGATACATTTTTAAAATAATAGCATTTGTTACCCCTTTTGGTTTAGAATTATTGTTATTACTTTTTAAGGGGTTAGGTTTGAATTTTTTATTACGTAAATTAATTTTACCCTCATCAATGTCTCGAATTTCAAGTTTACAAGCCATGGTCAAGGATTCATCAAAAGTATTAAAGGTTTCAATTTGTAACATGGACAAGATATTTTTTGCACAAGATCATGAAAATAATTTTAATTAATTCAAGTTCTAGTAAGGAAAAGGTTAATAATTGGAGAGTCAAGTATACTCATTCCTATTTATAAATAAATGTTAAACATTTTAAGACACTCTCTACACCCCCATGAGCACACTAGACATTTTCATACACAAGATTACAACCATGACATCAAGTGAAAAGTGAGCAAAGAGTTGAGTGCATAGTATACATGACTATAACTCATGAAATTTTGATTTAGATATGATATTTAAAAGAGAATGGAATAAATATAGCATTTATAACATGAAAAAGGACTTATGACAAACCCATGAAACCATGATCAAGCATGAAGTTCCTAAAAAAGGTGAAAAAACTACTTATAACACAAAATGGTGTGTCTTCTTGTAACATGAGATGATTTGAATATCCAAACACATTGAAACATGAAACCAAGAATATATATAATTATATAAGGAATCCAACATCATTTATAATCAACTTTAGCAACTGGTTTGTATGGACTTGTCTAAAATGGAGAAAAACTTATAAGGTGTATAGATTAGCAAGCAAAAAAACATAGTTGAATTCATGAGGATGGTTCATAAAACATAGGTTACCATTATTAAAAATATTGTTATATAAATTAATATATTATATTTTAATTTCACCTCCCAAATTCATTTGACTTGTAATTTCTCTAACTATACCAAGCATGAGCTTGTTGATCACTTATGCATGTCTAGAAGGGAAAGAAAGTAGCAGAATGGTTTTGGGCCTTTTTTAGCACTTCCAAAGAATTTAAATCCCTAATATTAGTGTGATTAATATTAATAAATGTTACATGACCTTATCCCATGTGTCACCTTTCCCCATGGGCCGTACAAGTGCAAAACTCCCATTTTTCAATTAGTTTCTTGAATTTCATTTAGATAAACTTTAATAATCTAATTAAACTAACATTATTGATAGGGAATCTAACCTTTTGGAAATTTGACAAGAAAAAAGGATAGTTTTACACCTTAGTAACCATGCCACCTATATTTATGACCTCTAAAAGCCCATTAAATGAAACAAAATGACAAATTGACTTATATGACTAAGACCAATGCTAAGATGACATTAAATGACATCAAATAACTTATAATACACCCCATTGAAAAATATTATACCCTATAAAACATATAAAAAGTCATTTTTAAAACCTAAAGGGGCCCTAATTTGACCTATAGGGTCAAATTTGGTCAACAAATTGGTGACCCATAGGGGTAGTATGCCTATTATACTAACTAGAGCATTAGACTTATCATTCCATTGGGCTTATGGAGTGATATAAAGTCTAAGACACAATAAGAGGAGTTTTAAAACAAGATTTTATTGAGACAAAACTAATGACTACTTCAACCACACAAAGCAAAAAACATAGATAAAGCAAAATCGAACACACGTGTGCTTCATGAGCACTTATGAAACACACACACACACCAAACTAAACAAATTGAATAAAACACCTAATAACCTAAGATGAAAACTCCCTCCTAGATCAAAGGGTAAGTTTTAAACCCTTCACTTCATGACATAAAGGATTTAGTGAGACATGTAGCCTTTTGTCCTTTAACATTGATGCCTCCATCTTCTTCATAGTATTTGACAACTTCATTGGCATGGTGTTTAATAAGAACCAAGCAAATCCAAATAGGTTGGCTATGGAAATTAACTCTTATTTCATCCAAACAGCCTCAACCTTCTCATATGGATCCTTAATTATAACCTCCAATGGTGGTTCTACAAAGCATACCTTCTTTATTTCCATAGTGCTCTCAATAGGATTAAGTTTCTTCTTAGCTACAAGTTCTTCTAGCTCATCAAGGAGATTTGCATATTCTACCCAATATTGGTCATTTTCCTCCATGGAATACTCCTTCACCTTGTCATGTATTTTACCCTCAACTTGGAAAATCTCTTCAATCTCTTGAAATAACTTTATTTGTAGCTACCAATCATCTTAGTCATCTTTATCATTTAGAACCACTACCTTTTAAATATTCCCTTCTTAATGTATGAGGTCATCAATATGGTTTCTGTAAATATCCAATTAATATGAGGGTGATTCAAAATTAGGTTGAAGTATTTTATCATCTTCAAGAACAACTTCTTCCTTGGTCTCAAGAGATTCTTCTAGGACTGCCATCTCTTTGGGAATGACTTGAAATTATTCTCCATCCTTAATAACACATTCATATTCATGCTATAGGTGATCATCTAGAACCTTTTAATTAAATGTAGAGTCTTCTTTAATGGTTGTAAATATTCCATCTCCTTCTTCTTCTTACCGATGTCAAGACTAGGCATCTTAAAATCATGTGACTTAGCCTAATGAGGCTACTAAGGAGGTATGTTTTATTCAAGCAAGAGTTCTAAATTATTATCAACTAGCTACTCCTTTTTAAGCTCCCATACCATAGTTCCATCAAGAAAAATAGTGATAGGGTGAGGAAAATATGAAACATTTGGTGGAGGTGGAACATAAAACTCAAAATCAAATTGAGAGTGAAAAGTAAGGGATTCTTTTGGGAGCTCTTAGAGAAAGGAAGGCAGACATTGGGCTAAAATAGCTTGGTTTTCTTCTTTCCATTTAAAAATCACTTCATTACAATCTGATTGGACTTGAACATTATCTTGAGGAAGAGTAGATGGGGTGTATTTAGGCATATGATCTTCTTTTGTGTCTAAACTTTCAATCACACCTTGGCTTAGTAATTTCATCTTTGAATCTAACTCTTCAATTTTCTTGTCTAGGTTCTCTTGAAAAATTATTTCTTTAAATTAATAGGAATATTAATGAGGACGAGGGGTAAATGAGGGATAAAATTGAGAGTAATAGGTCTCTTGAGGAAGGGTGGGAGGGACTTGCATAGGATCAAGCTCTTTCTCAACTTCATACTCCTTATCAAGGCTTCTACCCTCTTTGTTTCTCCATGACTCCACTATCTTATTCTAGCTTAGGATGTTAGGATTAGATTCTCTTCTTGAGGTATTGATGTAGTTTGAGGAGTGGAGTGTTTAAAAAACTTAGAATCTCCTTAGGCTTGGATTCTCAATTTGTCTCAAACTTAGAATCTCATATCTAGAGGTTATTTATTGAGGTGGGTATGTAATTGAAAGGGAAAATGAGGGATTAAATTACAATTCTTTTACTGATGACATAGATTATTATATATTCATATTAGCCAACTCAATCTACCTATCAATATTTTCTTAAAAAATAAGGTTTTTCTTTTCAACTCTCTCTTCCAACTGATTGGGAAAAGAATGGCTTTG
The DNA here is from genome assembly GCA_037957365.1 of Torreya grandis. Classification (NCBI taxonomy): domain Eukaryota; kingdom Viridiplantae; phylum Streptophyta; class Pinopsida; order Cupressales; family Taxaceae; genus Torreya; species Torreya grandis. The sequence continues at coordinate 1,224,635 of JARHVA010002555.1, read as the reverse complement.
ATAAGTTTGATTGGGCTCATGAGTAGGAATCATATAGGACTAATAGTAATGTTGGGAAAGTGGATATGAAGGCTGATAGGTTTGGTGAGGTTGCTTCTCATGAATTTTTAGCCTATTTTCAAAGGATGAAACTAGGCCACTCACATTTATCATCTCACTTGTGAGCCTTTGCTAATTGGCTCTCTCAATAGGTGCCCACTCTATTTTGACTAGCTCTAAAGCATCTCTCACCTGATGAATGAAGTATATCAAGATCTAACATATAATTCTCATACCCCAAAATAGTTTGCTTGAAGGTGGAAATGGATTGAGTTGAGAAGTAGATAGGTTGACTAGGAGAATCAAAATATTGAGGATGGGTATAGGACTGATAAAACTTATGATAAGGCTAGATATAGTGCTGATAAGGATCATGATAGGGTTTTAAATGGTCATATCAAGACTAGTAAGAATCACACTAAGGTTGATAGGAATCATATAAAAGATGATTAAGAATGACATAAGCCAAAAATACCTCACCAACTTGTGTACAACAAAACTCAACATTAAAAATATCCATAAAACCTCATTAAGAATAAATAACACAAACAAACATTTCCAACAATCTTCAAAAGGAAATCCTAGGCTGATTGACTAGCTGATATAACTTTAGAGTCACCATTGATGTTTGGATAGATGCTTCTAAAGGTTGATTTTTGAAAGAAAACACTAAAAATCTTTCAACCTCTTGGACTAAGAGTCCCATTGGGCATGAAAAAAACTATTGTCACTTGGATTTTCAATCTTTAAGGAGATGTCTTAGATATCCTCATCCAAATGGAACAATTGAGACACATCTAAGCTTGTGGGTAGCCTAAGGATTAGGTGAATCTCTAGATAGGGATAGATCTTTTGATGTATCATTTTGGATCACTACTACAAATATAATTTTTTTTTGGGGGGGGGGTGAATGGAGAGATAAAATTGAAAGAAAAATATCCTAAGGGAGGTGATATACCAAATACATTGATGACTTCTAACTAGATGTATGGTACACATGAAACCAAGAGTATAACCAAACATAAACTTCTCTAATCTACATCTTCTCACATCAATATTACATTATGAGATATCAATGAATTCTTAGACTAAGAGGACTAGAAAAGAGGCCTTTAATAACATTGGTGAATAGATTAAGTCACTCAACCTTGACACTTCCTAGAACACTTCACATGCCCTACAAGAAGAAGCTTTCTAACTGTAAATAGGATGAAAGAATGAGACAACATGCTAAGGAAATCATAAAAAATATAAATAATCTAAATAAAACATAATATTATTAGTCATAGGAGGTAAAAATAAGTATTATTATTGATAAAATTGTATGAAAATGAGTAGAGCTCCTCTATAATCAAGTGAAGCATAAGTTACTGTGTGTGTGTGTGTGTGTGAGTGAGAGAGAGAGAGAGAGAGAGAGAGAGAGAGAGAGAGAGAGAGAGAGAGAGAGAGAGAGAGAGAGAGAGAGAGAGAGAGAGAGAGAGAGAGAGAGAGAGAGATAAGTCCAAGGATCACAAGGAAACTTTTAAAGCTCATAAAAGGAGTTAATTTTGCATTATAAGAGGATATGGGATGAACCATGTAAGGTTAGAAGAGACAAGTGGTAATTCAAGTCATGAAACTCTTGAAAAGTGGCATAAAATTCCTTTAACTGGCTAAGAAAAACTACCTTCATGATTAGCCATATTTGAATGACCAAAAATTAACTAGGGATAGGTATAATTATTGTAATGGGATGGAATGATTCCATACATGAATCTCCATGTATTGGTTATAGTTTTGGTCATCTATAATCTTCCTAAAATGAGTTATTACTATCTATAGTCTAAAAAACTCATCTTTCATGCACCCTACACACTTAGCCTATAGAATGGAATTCTTTTTTTATGAAAATACATGGGAAGGAGTGTATGACACTTGTAAAGACTCTCCATGTCCTTATAATCCTTAGGAACACCTTTAAAATCCATCTACTTGAAGTTTTCACACTTCTCAGCATCATGTCCACTATGCCAGTTTTAAGTAGCTAAGATGAGAGATATTATTTGAACACTTAGGAGTTTTTTCCAAATCATTATATGTACATATTTAGTTATTATAATTGTATATATTACTCTTAAACTTTATTTCATATTTAGACTCCTTTTAGAACTTAAAAAACACATTAAATAGTCTTGTACCCTGTCTATATAATTTTGTACAACTCAAAAGGGTGGAGAGGAGCCTAAGAGATTATTATAAAACCTCAAATACTTATTATAGACAAAATATGTCATTATGATGCATTATTCCTTCATTTACCTCATTGAGTCTAGACTAAGGGTTTAAGAGGGTTTTAGATAGTTTTACCCTCTTAGCTATTGTTCATAGAGACTTCACACTAAAATTTAAATAAATTTTCACAAAATATTTTTATATGACCCTTTATAACTTCTCCAAACCTCTTAGGTTCCCATGAAAATCACTAAGAGAAATATGAACTTCCAAAGTTGCTCTATCGATCTCTTCTTTCCACTTGCACATGCCTAATACTGCCTTTGAGCCAAAATTAGATTCCCACACAACTCCTCTACATTCCAAAATATTTATCACCTATATTAAGACCTTATTAACATTCCCAAATTCATTTGAGTTCTCTACGAAGGTTGGAAAATAATTTGGCCCCTCATTTGGATTATAGGCTTAGACATACCTCATAGACTTGACTGCAACCTTAAGAGTGTAAGATACCATGATGAGTTCCATCCTTTTTTTCATGTTATGAAATATTTCCCTATATGTTTTCCAACTCTCAATACTTTCCTACAAGGCTCTTTTAGCTTATGGTTCATGCTTTCTCACCCATCTTCTCTAAAATGCAAATTTTATGCATAAGGGAGTGCCCTTTGTTTGAGATAAAAAAGAGGTCACTCCCTTTGCTTTCTCAAACCAAATAAATTTTTTGTGGACTATTAATATGTTATAAAAAAATATATATATACCTTGTTCTTATGGTTAGATCCTCCAGAAGCATTAGAAACCAAAATAGACTTGCCAGACAAAGACTGTGTGTAGGATTTAAGGAATGGGTTGTTTGTTATTGTCTTGAGCCTTTCCTTTGATTTGTTTTCCATGTAAAAATACCCTTGATATCATGAATATAATTATGATTTTTTCCCAAGTTTTATCATTACTTTGACCTTCCCATATACTCCTCCTACCTTGACTACTCAGGACTGAGTGTGACCTTTATTTGACTGTGTTTCCTAGTTTGCTCCCTCTAGGATGACCCCTAAAGGTTAAATTTCATGAATTAATATTAATATAATGTTTAAATAACCCTTGAGAGTACTTTGGATTCAATTTTCACTTGCTTGGATCCATTTTTCTCATGTTTGGCTACACCTCATCAAAAACCATCACCTTTTATTCATTGTCTCTCACAGTCACCTATAGTGATTGTAGGTGCATATTTTTAGATAAAGGGGTATTTTTAGGTGTTTAATTGATCAAAAATTTACATAATAACTTATCTTTATGTCATCATTTTCAACCAAGTTCTCATCATGCTCAGGTCCACAAGAATGAAATATCTTCTCAAACTTGCACCTTAGGCTAGCTATAGGTGAACATTTTGGGAATTAGGTACACTTGTAGGTGTGAATAGGAGGCAAAAAACAATGCATCATTATCTTTAGGTGACCATTATGCTCCTTGAAAATCCTTCTCAAATGGGAATGTCATTTAGTCATGAGGACATATTTCACCTATAACCTTGGGTGTAAGGGCCTTCCTTAAAACTCAAAATCCTAAAAAAATTGTAGAATTATTGTACTTGTGGAGAATTATAATCTATGGTTACCTAGATGTTACAAAACCCTTGATAACCTTGCTACATGGTTTTGACAAGAGGGCCCAGGCCTCTATTTTGAATTTTTAGGGAAAATATTTTTAAACATAATCAATTGACCCTAGAAGGTGATGCATAACTTAATTTTTTAGTTTAACACTCTAAACATTCATGATAAAGTCTCTTCAATTTCCTTAGTTCTATACCAACAAATCTTGTAGGTGTAGATTTTTAGTGTATATAAGTAGTGGGCAGAAAATGGACAATATACATTGCTTTAGACCTCTTATGAGTTGTATATCCATCTCAAAAACCTAAAATGAATTATTCACACATCTAAGAGATTGAAACCAGTATATAGGCTCCCATAATAGCATGATGTCATCATGATAAACCTAAGTGGAGATTTAGTTGTATGCAAGAAAGCATTGATTTAGGCAATAAAGATGAGTTTGGCTCCATGACCAACCTCTTTAACTTACAAATATTCAAATGCTAGATGATGGTATTAAATGATTTGAGGAAAACCTCTACACCACATTTCAAAATTTGAAACCTTTTCAAAACCTATAAATACACACTCTAATGGTAGACTATATGCAAAATTTGCACATGAGTGCATAGTCCCTCTACACACTATTTGGAGAGCCCAATCTACTCATTCCATTTTTTAAATACATGTTAAACATTTGAAGACCCTCACTATACCTCCATGATCATGCTAGATAGTTTCATACACATAATTACAACCATGGTAGCAAGTGAAAACTGAGCAAAGAGGTGACTGCATAGTGTGTGAACTAGTAATTTGACTAAGAAGAGGAGATTAGAATTATGTTATTAACAAAATGAACAAAGAAAATTGACAAAAAAACACACTAAACTAACACCTTCATGCCTAGTTACTAGGGTGAACTTAATTAAAAAACAAATGAAAAACACAACTAAAAAATAAGGAAAAACAAGAATCCTTCACCTTCCTTAGATGCTCCAAATTTTTTTGTAGTAGTGGTTTGTTTGGGTTGTGCTCATGAAGTATTCATCAAAGGAGGCTTGGATATCTCCTCTTCTCCTTGGCACCTTTAGCTTTGGTTTGGCTTGGAATCAATTTGGCATGGTAACACTAATTGCAATAGCTTTTGGAATCATTTATGCATTATAACTTTACATTATCAAGACTTTTGAAGATATTTGAGCAGAATAACATTACACAAAAATATCTTAGAAATGATGTTCATGGCCTATTTATTTATAGATGTTTGAAAATGGATAGAATTAACCTGAACTATCCATCTAAGATTGAGATGTGTGGCTAAGGATTAATCTAATTATGTAATTAAAATCCATAAATAGGCTCATCAATATTTGGGATAAAGGAGCAATTTAAGAGGAATAAGAGGAATTGATGAGGCATTATAGGGTTTAACCTTGATATTTTATGCATTTATGGCCTAGGGGTGTCTTCTCAAGAAATGAGGTCATTTGATGATGTAGATATTCAATATTCATTTCTAAAAATAAGTATTCAACAAATTTCCATGGAATTATTAATTAGGTTCTAAATTGGTTTAATTATATCTTAAGAATGATTAAGTACTTTGTGCACAAATTACTCAAATTAATCTAAATGCCTTATTATTGGTCTAAAATTTGACTAGATTGGAATTGTAGGTCAATGTCAGATGCATTGGAACCGTATTCCCATTCAGCATGTTGCCAACACAAAATAACAAATACATGCATCTCATTTAAAAAATTTAATAGAAAAGAGAAATCTAGAGTACCCAAGTGCAAAATTGACATTTTGACTCAAAATGATCTAATTAAAGTTAGCTGGCCCATAAATTACATTACCCCATTTAATGATACCCTGGAAAAAATTAGCACTTGAATATATCAATTTCAACTCATTTAATGTGTTTTACTATTTTTAAGCCAAATTATGCATTTTAGGTGGAAATTGGTCAACATCCTGGTTGGAGGTCATTGGTGTCCATATTTAGGTGTCTATATTTTGCCCCTATTTTGGAAGGCATTAAAAGTTATAAGCATAATAACATCTTTTCAAAGAATGAAAAGGAATTGTATGCCTATAATTACAATTATGATAAACTAACTATATCATGCCCCCTCGAGGGAATAGTTGGCACAAGTAGATCGACAAATGGTCCCTTAATAAGAAGCAAAATGAGGGGACCAAATAAATGAAAGATGATGGGGTGAAAACATAATGATTTTGAAAAAGTAATCAAAATCACTAAAAATTCAAGTGGGATGATGTACAATGGTTTGCCCAAAGGTGGTTATAAGTAGTGTACCCCAATAGTGGCAACATGATATGATAACACAATGATTTTCCCAAATGTGTTTATAATCATTGAGAAGATGGAGTTGCCCCAGTTAGGATAGACAAAAAAGATAACAATGTGCCCTTGTATAGGCAAAAAATGTAAAGTGGTGACAACATAATGATTTGTCCAAAGGTAGTTAAAATTATTTAGAAATGCAAGTGGGATGGTGTGCAATGATTTTCTCATAGGTGGTTATAATCATTGGACCTCAATTATGGAAAACATGATAAACTTGGTTGAGGATGATGATAACTTAACACAGAGGGTAATGATGAATTGGAACAACCTACTAGTAGGGGAATGCTCATCTAAACTAATAAAGGTTAAAAAAATTCATGGTTAATTACTCTATTTGGGATATGATTTGGATTGAATTAAGATGTCAGTGTTAAAGAGATGCCACCATTGTTGAATAGAATTATTGAATCTAATGTTTGTTCTAGCATGTGTCAATAGGCATCATGGTATAACATCATGAGGACTTGGTTGAAATATGCATAAGGAATGACTCCCATAATCCAATACTCAATAGAAAATAATGTAGTAATGATAAAAACCATGATGTCAATGTTAGAATATGAATATGGATGGATTCAAGTATAAGTGTGGGCAAAGAATCACCTAATGAACACACATAAACCTAATCAAGGAAACAGTGTTGAAAGTAAACAAATAAACAAAAATAAGCAAAAGTAAATAATATAATAGAAACCCTATGAACATTGCCCCTAGAAAATAGGTGAAAACTTATAAAACAAAAAAAATGGGGGAATAGAATAAAAGGAAGGGGGGTGTTTGAGCTTTCTCCATATGCACTAGGCAAGTCGATGCTACCTACATAGTTCTATGGATGTAATATCCAATAAAAAATTATAGGCCAAATGTAGTTCTCCTAGGGGATGGGAAGATAATGATAATTGAGGAAAACAAACAGAGTAGATGTGATAGAAGAAGAGGAATGGTCTTTCAAAATGGCAAGTGCATGAGAGAAAAGGTGAAAAAGGATGGGGAAACTAAGAAATAAGTGATTTTCTTATAACTTAGTAAGGGTTCTCAAAATCCTTAAGACAAAGAAGAGGTCAGTGTTTATGGTTTTTTTTAATGATTTTATAAATGTTTTGGAATTTTTTGAAGTATGTGAACTCCATCAAGAATGACAAGACACTAAATGGTTCAAGCTCACAAAATGGTGAGAGAGTTCAAACCTATATTGCTCACAAAATAATGAGAGCATTCAAACTTAGGTTGCTCGTAGAATGGCAAGAGCATTCAAACTTAGGTTACTAAAAAAATAGTGAAAGCATTCAAAATTATTTTGATTGCAAAATGGTGAGAGCATGGTGGAAAGGGTAACTAAGCTAACCTCAACAAGTATTGAGCACTACCTACATAGTCCTAAAGTAGGACCTCAAGTCACTTTAGTTTCACTCTGAATCAAAGGAGTTCAACTAGTGTGACAATCAATTAAAACAAAATAGGCATAGTTGTAAAAAGGCATAGTATGGCATAGGAGGTGGCAAGTTGGTATGTCAAGGCTCAATAAACAAATGTTGCCCCTATTTTTCTCATATGTGGTTATAACTAAGACACGACAACATGGATCAAGGGTACTAATTTTCCCAAAGGTAGTTATAATTAGCAGCAAGACCTGTGATAAGAAAGGAATAACAAAAAAAGGATGTAACTATCAAAACTTTTGTCATATTACTCCAAAATATGATCTCTATCTAAATTACTTGAAATAACTAATGAAACTGATCACATTCCTTGATGTTTAAAATGTGTAATTAATGGCAAAAAACCAAGGTCAAACAAGCTAGGTGGATAGGATTTAGAACATGTTTGGTCGATATAACAAGATGGTAAAGCAAATGGAATGGGATAAATAAAATGATAAGCATGGTATTTGTAAAAAGAAGAATAGTGATAAAATGGCACAAAATGAAATAGTCCTTATAGAAAATACACTTTAGCACTCAAGCATAATACTACTTGAGGTGAATAATATCCATCAGCTCTAGAAGTTCATCTCTGTCTGTGTGGCAAGCCTATATGCTACTGATCCATAATATGTAGTAATGATGAAAGGCCCTATCTAATTTGTTTTTAATTTACCTTTATGCTTCTTTTCAGTCATGGTATTCTTTGTGTTAGCTTTAAGAACAAGATCACCAAGTTCAAATTTTCTATATTTGACATGTTGATTATAGTGGCCTTTAAGTCAATTTTGATATACTTAAAGATTATTGAATGTAGATATGTGTTTTTCATCAAGCAATTCTAGCTCTTATAGGTGAGCTACTCGATAGTCATGATCATCTAGGATATGCATAGTGAAGTTAATTTGACCACAATGGGAAAGATAGCTTTAGTACCATAAATAGGTGAATATGGAGTGGCTCTTGTGGGGGTATGATGATTGGTAATATATGCCCAAACGGTAGGGAATATCTATAGGTGCCAATCATGACCAACATCATTGATAATATTTTTGAGAATATTGATAATGGTTTTATTAGATGCTTCAGCCTGGCTATTACCTTGAGGGTAATATGTTATAGAAAAATGTTGTGTGATGTTATACTCAGTACATAGTTGGTCTACATCCTTATTATTTAATGATTCTCCATTATTAGATATAATGTCAAAGGACCATAGCAGCAAATGAGATAGTTAAAGATGAATTTGGAAATTTGTTTTCCAATCACATAAGTGAGGGGCATAGCTTCAATCACTTAGTGAAATATTTGATGAAAGTAAGGATATGTTTATGGCTATCAAATGAAGTGGAGTTAATTTTTCCATTGAGGTCTAGTTCTGATGTATAAAATGGCCATGGTTTCAATATTAGTTTTAGTGTTTGGACTAGGGAATAAATCAAATTAGCATACCATTGACATTTTTCACATTTATTTACATATGAAGCTACATCTACATCAATCATGGGCTAGTAATAACTAGTATGCAAGAGATTTTTGGATAAGAATACCCCACTAGAATGAGCTCCACATAATCCTTCATGAACATCTCTTAATGCTAGTTTAAACTCTATTGAATTTAAACCATGAAGTAGAGATCCATAAAAACTACAATGGTAAAGGGTGGATCTAAGTATAATATAATGAGTGGAATGATAAATAAAGGCTTTGGTTTATTTTTGAGATAGGTTAGGTGGTAGAACATGGTCATGAAGGTAGTTATAAATATCTAAATACCAGATAGAATTAGGACTAACAATATCACAAACCATTGTAATGGTTGAAGGTTCATGAGATGGTGTAAATAAATTCTCAATAACGCACTAATAATCTCTATATTTATTTGTTTGTCAAACCAAAGATATGATAATAGCCATGGCATTTGTAGTTCTATTATTAGCCCTTGGTATATGTTCAAACTGAATATTTGTAGTTTATCACTTTAGGGTATCAACCATAGCCTTATATGGAACCAACTTATCATCTTTGGTCTAAAAATGGTCTGTGACTTGATTGATGATTAACTGAGAATCACCATAAACCTTTAGATGATATATATTCCATTATACTACCTGTCAAATTCTTGTGACAAGTGCTTCATACTTGGCCATATTATTTGTACAAGGAAAAATGATTCTAAATGATATAGGGATTAGATACCTCTATGGTGTAATAGATAAGAGGCCTACCCTTAATCCATGTGCAATAAATGAACCATAAAAATATAGCTTCTATTGTTGCTCCTTAAGATGTGTGTCAATGATAATCATTATGGATTCATCAAGAAAATGAAATGTGAGTGGCTTTGTGTTTGCAAGAGGTGCTTCAACAAGTTGATCTATAAGGACCTGTCTTTTGATTACCTTCTAATTGACATACTCTATGTTAAACTCACTAAGAATCATGATATATTTGGCCATTCTACCTTATAAATCTATTTTAGATAGTAGATACTTGAGCGGATCTACTTTTGAAATGACCATGGTCTTATTGTTCAACATGTAATGGCATAGTTTTTGAGCTTTGAAGACCATGGATAGATAAGCTTTTTCAATAGGTGCATAGTTATGTTCATATGTGACCAAGGTACATTTTAGTATATTTCATGTTCTTTTACATTGTTATCATGTTGATCTAAAATTTCCCCCAAGGCATTATCAATAACTGATAGATACAAAAAGAATGGCTTTCCTATCATATGAGGTAACAAAATAGATGGATTAGCTAGATAGTCCTTGAGTTGTTGAAAAGCTATTTAGAAATGATCATCATAATGAAATGTAACTACCTTATTTAAAATATGTGTAAATGGATGACACTTATCTACTAGCTAAGAGATGAAGTGTCAGATTGATTGGATCTTGCCTTGCAAACTATAGAATTACTTTGAATTGGTTGGTGGTGGCATCTCGATTATAGTATGGAATTTGGCATGATCAACTTCAATGCTCCTAAAAAACATGATGAATCCAAGTAATTTTCTTGAGGTTACTCCAAACACACATTTATTTAGATTGATTTTGACTTTGTACTCCTATAGTCTTTAAAATATCCTAAGTAACATTGTTGGATGTTCAACCCTAGTCTTGGATTTTAATAATATGTCATTGACATAGTCTTCAACAATATCATGCATCATATCATGGAATATGATAGTCATGGCCCTTTGATATGTAGCTTCAATATTTTTAATACCAAATGGAATTACTTGATAAAAATATGTTCCCCATGGAGTGGTGAACACTATCTTATGTTGGTCTTCTAGTGATATTCTAATCTGGTTGTATCTTGAAAATCCATCTATATGTGAAAGCATTTCATAACCCACTATGGAGTCAATGATCATGTCAATATTAGGCAATATAAATTCATCCTTAAGACAATCATTATTTATGTCTCAAAAATTAGTATAGATTTAGATTCCTTCAGGATTTTTACGAATAGGTATAACATTAGATATCCATTCTAAGTAGTCAATAGATCAGATATATCCAACTTTTAAAAGTTTTTTCAACTCTTTCTTTACCAAAATAACAATGTGAGGATGCATCTTACATAGTTATTGTTTCATCAGTTTGGCATTAGGATTGACCATAAGGTGGTGTAGAACCAAGGTGGGGTCTAAACCTAACATGTAAAAATAAGTCCATGTAAAGATATCTACAAATTCTCTCAATAGAGATATAAAGACTTCATGTTCCTCCTTAATGAGGGACATGACTAATTTTATCCATTTTAGGTCTCATGGAGTCCTGATGTTTACCTCTATTGTATCTTCAACTACAAGGGTCAAACCATTTTCTAGGATAGTAGGCAAAGACTTGAACTATTGGACTATATTAGGGTCCTCTGTTAGGACTTACTCTTCAATGTCTCTTAGGCATGATGAATCTGAGTCCCCCAATGGGAGATCTAGCCATATAATAAAAATAGTCAAAAATTCTTAAAGAATCTGATCAAATACTTGTTGTTATGAAAAACTAAACCTAGATCTAGAGGCAAGTTCATCATTGGTGGTTTCCTGGTCTAAATTTGAAGAAGAATGAACACCCCCATCTAATGGTGCCTAAAATAGGTTTTCACCACTAGATTGGCCTTTGTCTTTACTTTTTCTCTAGTTAAAAAGTGCCTCAAAGAGGTTTTCACTTTGGGACCTCAATGCTTTATTTATTTGCCTTTGGCTAAGGGTTTTTTCCTACTCTCCAAAATAGGATTCAAGATCTAATGTAATTGAGAATCCTAATTTATGATCTCCCAATGGAACACTATCTCTAAGGCCTACAAAGTCACAAAATGCCTCATCAGTCTAAAACTCATCAATCAAAAAATTGGATTCTTGTTAGTCCCAATCTATTAGTTAGGGATAATATAATGGTAATGGGTTGTGATGAATGACTAGGGTAAGAGTACAAATGGCATTATTATTGAACATGTTAGTCTCAACTAATTCATCAAAGGTGAGGCTATGATCAGACTCTGCTTCATTGTCAGCATCATCATCACTAGCCACTAGTGATATAACTTGAATAAGATATGTGGGGTCACCCCCAAGAAATTTAAATCCAAGTCCATATGGTATTTTGTATTTAGTCATGGAGATTGGCTCAATGGTTCCTTGTTGATTCGATCTGAGGCTACTTCCTTCATAATCTTTATACTCCATGATCCTATTGGGAATAGGATACTTTCCAGTTTTATAATAATTAGCTTGGTTTTCATTGTACAACCATGATTCATCCCCTTTAAGAGGGTCTAATTCTAGGCTAGATGCTGGTATAAACATGACAGCTCCCTTATCTTTGTTCTTTTGTTACCAATGCATGTGTGGAGTATTTTTAGGTCATTCAAAGGTCTTTAAATTCTATGGAAGGTATCATGGGTCACATATTCCCTTGGGCCATTATCTAAAATGGTGAAATTATTGGAAGCTTCAAGAGGTGGTATGTGGGAAAGGGCATCCAATGTATTAAGATTTATGGAATAATCCTATGGAGCATCAATAAGTATGGTCTTTCCTTTATCCTAATTAGAACTTGGATTCATGCCATATTGGTAATTGTAACTTTGAAACTCAGCCTCAAGATGTTTGTAGTGTTCATATGGGTGTAAATCTCCTAGAATATTCACTTCTATCCTTGAGTGGGAGAACTTGATACATTGGTGAAACATTGACGGGACTACATGAATCTAATGTAATAAAGGCCTACCTAGAAGCATATTATATGACAACTCAAGATCATGCACATGGAAAAGTGTATCATGGGTCAAAGGCCCAATGATAACTAGTAAGTTAATGGTGCCTCGTAACTCTCTTTCCTAATTATCATAGGCTTTGATAGTTATCATTTTTGGCTAGAGATCTACCATTGTGTACCCAAGAAGCTTGATGAGCTTTAGAGACACTATGTTGAGGCCTAATCCATTATATATAAGGATACATTTCACTTTATGACACTTTATATAAACTTTTATTTATAATGGATTGTTATAGAATGGGCCAAGGGAAGACATATCACCTTGGTTGAATGTGACTTGTTGGGTTGGAGCTAGGTGTCCAACCAAAGCTTGAAATTTATCAGGGGATATGTCACTGGCAATAGTGGATTGGGTTAAAAACTCATTAAAACTATTCTTATGGATTGTTGATGTTCACAACAAATCTAAAATAGAAATTTGTGTGGGTGTATTTTATAATTGTTCTATAATATCAAACTTCTTATCTTGGTCAATGGTGAATGGTTTATTCTAAGGCTGAATGGTTGGTTAGATAACAGACAAACTGATAGATGGTTTTAGGCCTGGGATAGTAATCTTTGACCTCCAAGTTATGATTACACAATCAAGATCAGATGATGCACTATAATTTATAACAAATGTTGGGAATAGTGTGGGACTAGATAGGATAAGTCTCAGTTATCAGTGCACTTGTATGTGGTCACGTGGCAAGTTATCAGTATAAGGTCCAAAAGTGGAAGTCCTAATTTTCTAGTTTTCTTATGTGTGTTCCCAATTCAAAGAAGGATTATCCATGTAAATTTGGTTGAGTGGTATTGTTTAGAAATGGTTTAGATTAATTATTTCTTAGTTTAGGATAAATGGAGATGGTATTAATGCTACCCCCTGCAGTATGACCTATAACCCTATTATAGTCATATGCAACTACATGGTAGGTTTATTAGTTATTACCATTCTAGCATTGGTTTTATCCATTGTTCTGATTTTATGGGTTATATTATTGATTTTATTGATTCTACTAGTTCGGCCTTTGATTTTGATACTATTGATTTTGTTTCACTAGCTGGTGTTATTGTTGTTGTTGTTGATTGTTATGTTTCTTCTAGGTGTTATGTTGGGGAAAGAGGTTTTTATAAATCCTAAGAGTTTGATTGGAGGTGGAATAACCATTATCCAATGTTATCTTCCCATTATCCAACATATTTTCAATAAAATGCTTGATTTTCACACATCTTCATAAATTGTACCCATTGACTCAATGATATTCATAGAATTCATTTTCATGGTACCAATCAAGATAAGGAATACCTTATAAATAATGATTTGGTATATGCTAACTAATCAGATTAGTATTAGTAAGTTTGTGAAATATAGACTCAATAAACTCTCTTAGGTCACTAAAGACATGACATGTAGGCATAATTCTCCTTTGAAGAGGGGTTTGTAATGGTAAAGCTTGCTATATTTGTTGTATGGGTCTTGGTTATTATGTTTTTAATGTTGGTTAGAGATGTTGTTGGGTGGGAGTAAGCTAAAGTATAAATGATATTTTCACTATTTGGACATGATGTGACTCAATTACTCCATTACCCACAACATTCATATTATAGTTGAATTGCTTTGGTCTATCTTGGTTATTGGCATGTGCTAGTTGTGATGCTTACGCTTAGAATGGATGTTAGTTTTGGCCACTTCCTTCATTGGTACCTTGATTATAATTATTTGACATAAGCTTGATGATCCATTTATTAATAATGGCTCACTCTATCAACAAGCCTTTGTCGATGATCTCCTTGAAAGTATGTGCACATTGTAGTTCAAGATGATAAGCTATCTCACTATGTAAATTTTTATTAAACATAATGTCTAATTGTTTATATAGTAAACTATGGGTGAATTGGCTTGCAAGTGCTCTCTATCATTTTAAATAACTTGCAAAACTCTCACTAGCTTTTTGTTTTATTTGTGTTAAGTCAACCAATGAAATATCATGTCTGAGACTATAGGAAAAGTGTTGCATAAAATTATCAGAAAGATCATCAAAATATGTTACTAAATTCTTGGGTAACTTTAAAATCCACTCCAAGGCTTGTCCAACCAAGCTCCTTAGAAACAACAATAAAAGGTATATATCACTATATGCCACTAGTTAGCATGAGACAAAAAAACTCGATTAAATGGGATTTAGGGTCACCTTTCCCTTTGTATATATCAAATTTCAGTGGTTCGTACCCTAGAGAAAATGGTATCTAAAAGTATTCCATGTTGAATGGATAATAACACATTTCATCCAACTTAAAATTTTTAGTTTGTTTCCTAGCCTGAATGGTAGCAATTTCATCCTTCATCTATTGTAATTCTTGGGATAGAAAACTAGAAGGAACATTAGTTTGAGGGAGAACATTGGTTTGGGGGAGAACCTTGGTTTGGGTAGATGGTTGGGAGGTCACAAGTGGGACACTTTGACCAAGGTATGATGGAGATATTTTTTGGGGTATATTAGTTTGGATGGGAAATGGACCAAGAATATACATACATGGATTAAGATGTACTTGAAATTGCACATTTGGTTGTGAAATATTCTAGTTTTGGTTGGCTATAAAGATTTGACTTAGAGGATTTTGTGGTTGGAATGGAGGGATTTAACTATACTATGCCTATTATGGTTGAAAAGTGACATGCTACTGACTAATTAAACCTAGCTTTTGAGTAGGAACTTATGAACCAAGACCCTATCTCTGAACTTGTGGCATATTTTGAATCGATTGTTGTCTAGTAGGTACTTAAGAAACATGAGAGCCTCCTTGTTACATGAATCCTTTTTGGTAAATAAAAACATGTTGAAGATTCAACATCTATCACTGACCAATATTTACACATTATTGGTTATTCATAATTTGGTTTTTGATTGGTACACTAGTTTGTGATTGAGGAGGTATATTTGTCATTACCTAGCGAGGTGGAACATTAGTTTCCCCTTGTTGAGGTGGAAATACATTATTTTTTTGGTACACTAAATTATACATACTATTGTAAAATACTACTCATCCCTTATTGAGGAGTAGGATTCATCACATTCTATTGTTGACGTGTGATATTGGGTGTTGTTTGACTACCTAATCCTATTGGTTGCATGGTTGATGAAGCATTTGGTTGATGTTGGGATGTATAAACTCTTACTCCCTAATTTGGATAACCACTTTTAGTGTTAACTAAAAGCACTTTTTGTTGACTAGTTGTTTATGCGTTAGTACCACTTTGAGTTAGATTGGATGTTTTTTGCACATTATCCACTATAATTTTCTCATTATTTTGTGTAGAATTAGAAGATGCTTCTTCAATAATGGGCATATGCAGTAAGTTATTCAATAAAGTGTTTTACATGAATGGGTATGAACTCTAATTGTCTTGACCGGTTAACTCTATCAAAACTCATGTTGAAGGAACTAAGTCAATAAGAGGTTTGCTCACCATGCTCATTTGATTGAAATTGCATGCTAAATTCAAGTAGGTTTGATATGCTATTTACATTTGGTTAAAGTGGTCTTCCATGAGGTTTTTTCCTCTTTTAGGCATATTAGGGTCTTGATATGTTTTTTGGACTATAGTCAAAGGATTTCTAGAAGAATCTTGTTGATCAAAAATTATGTTATGGGGCATTCGTACTAGTCTTAGTAAATTCTCATAGGGGAAGTCTACTAGAAACTTGGCCCCTACCTCTATGGCTCTAACCAAAATCTCATTTTTGTTATCCAATAAATGATGCTCAAATAAAAATGGATCATATGTGGAAGGTGTATTAGTAGAACATGACTATTGAAGAATTGGTTTGTTAGTTGTGGGTATTATAGCTAGGTATTGTGCAGTTTATTCTTGGTTTTGTTATGAATAAGGTGGTGTATTAACAAAATATTTATCCAATGTATCTTGGCTTTGTACCCTTAATTGAGTATTATTAGAGGGATACGGATCCATGTCATAAGCAATATTATGTATATAGGTGTCTTGCACCATTTCTTCCTATGCAACCACATTACTAATCCTAGAATTGTACATGAGTCCACTAAGAATGTAGGGATACATGTTGGGATCCATAGTAGATGTTCAAACTTGGTCTAAATTCATCAAAAGGATCAAAAAGGTTTATGCAAAAATTTGTGATAACACAAGCTAACATTAAGTGTCTAAAATTACATGTATTACATAAAAATATTAAGTAAATGAACTAAAAATTAAAATGCCAAACTCTAAGGTTGAAGTGTTTCAAATCAGTACAATCTAAGAAATTAAAATTTGCTAGGTCTTTTGGCCATAATGTGGCATCAAAAGCTAGGCTCAAATAAGGCATGCATTAGGACTCTTGGCCAAATGATGTCAAAATATAGACTTTAAAATAGATGAAAGTTTTAATCTAATGGACTTGAAACACTTTTAACAAACACTAGGCATTTGATTCTTGGACATGGACTCGATCAAATAGGTATAAGGTATGAAACAAAAGGCACTTTAGAGATAGTTTGTTTTTTCACAAATAATTGTATAAAACTTTATTCTTTTGACAAATAAGCTAGACAAAAAGTGAACAACATAACTATGCTAGACAAAGGTTCACAAAGGTATACTCAAATTAATTTGAAAATTTAGGAACAAATTTGAACTCTGTGCTAGAGGGCCTATGAAACAATATTTGAAATGTTTAGGTCAGCGTAATAGTGCTAAAATACCCAATAGATGTGATAAAATTCTTATTTCAAAAACTCTCTAAGGCAAAAATAATTTCTCACAAATTTAATAGCATAACACCACCTTTCTTGACTCAAAATATTATGGTGCATAGACTCAAAGTGAAAGTGTTTAGCACAAAATGACTTAATTCTATCAAGTGGTGATAATGATCATGAGTCTTTAAATGCCCTTCAACCCAATTGGGAATTAAACCTAAGTTCCCTCAAGTTTAATTCAAATGGTGAACCCACTTAATACATCAACCTTATGAACTTATAAAGGTACAATTTTGAATTTATATTATAAATGAAGGACTTGAACAACTTTGGCAAAGGTCTAGACTCAATTGGGAATCATAACTATGCTAAAGTGGATGATATGACTCCAAGTTTTGTTGAATTTTGAACAAGAAAAATTGATGTTTTCACATGGGAAACATAACACCTCTTTGTTCAAAGGAAAATGAGGACTATGTGTTTGGTTTGCATCATTTATTTACACCAAGTTTTGACTCCAAACAAGACATTAATCTAGGACAAAACTAAATAATTAATCATTCTTAGATCTTAAACTGATAAGATTGTCTAGTATTTTTGGAATCTATCAATATACATCATTTGAGAGAGTTTCAAGTGTTCATCCAAAAATAAATGTGCATTATATAGAGGGTTTTTACACCCCCCTTCTCTCAAATGATAGTACTGTGACATGGACCTTGAGGTGCACCTTGCACCAACAATATTCCAATGACAAGTGGGCATTTGTCTAATATTTATAAGTTTTCAAATGTTCTAGGGGGATTAATTTCACAATGACTTTCATGTCAAATGATGTAAAATAAAATCTTGGAATTTGGGTCTGTTTCACTTGGTTTGTTGCAAAAAGGTCTAGTCCTTTTGGTAACCACTACATCTTGTTATTCACTCAGTGTAGTGCGATGTCTAAAGTGCAACTACATCCCATGTGCAACTCCAATATGGAAGAAAATGAAGTCAATTCCGAGAGATGAATCCCTAGGTCAAATCTTCCCTAAAGAACTTGTGGGAGGTAATGACGTCCCCCTCACAAGCCAAGTTTGCATGAAATAAAATACAACATAAAATAGAAAGACTTTAGGGTCATTGTCAAGGTCACCCAATACTCTTGTGAGTTTTTTGGGAGTGCTTTGGATGAAATTATTTATATGCCTTAATCTATGAAATTTGTAATAGAAATGGTGCTTTTTATTCCAAGGGTTCCCTAAAGGGGACAAATAGAAGATCATACATACAACACCCCTCTCTTTGCTAAACAAAATTAGATCAAACAACTATTGAAGACAAAAATGATAAGTGTGTTCAATTTTAAGCCCAAATGAAAGATTTGGTGGTGTTCATTTGACCCCTTGGTCTTAATTTGTAAATTTTAAATCTAACTACAAGATTTAAGCAATAGAACCCTAAATGATTTTCCTTTAAACGTCAAAATTAAAAGTTTGATTCATTTTAAAACACCCTACAAGAAGTTTAAAAGGATCTATTTAAGCATGCTTTGATGATTTTTCAAGTAAAACCTAAAAAAAAAAGTTAGCAAGATGTTTAGCTTAGAAGCACTTTTGAAGATGAAACAACCAACTTAGAAAAATGAGCTCTCAGGTTTGTGTAAAAAAAACATAGTGATCATCGATGGTTATACTAACCAGAATGGTGATGTTTATACAGATCAACAATGGTTTTACTAACCAGTGATGGTTATGTAGACCAATGATGGTTTTATTAATGCTAACTGACAATGGTTGAAAATGACCATCGGTAGTTTACTCAACTAGTGATGGATACTATTTAAACTCATGACAAATAAAAATGGCCAAATGAAGTTAAAAAATCACTTAGAAAGAGTGTTTAGCATCCAAATTAAAATTTTAAAGTTGCCTCATGCTCTCTTTCATATTTGGGATGCATTGGGTCCCATTGGGCATGCCATTATGTGAACTAGGAATTTGACTAAGAAGAGGAGATTAGTATTGTGTTAGTGACAAAATGAACAAAACAAATTGACAAAAAACACAATAAACTAACACATTCATGCCTAGTTACTAGGTGAGCTTAATAACAAAAATAAATGACAAACACAACTAAATAATAAGGAAAAACAAGAATCTTTCACCTTCCTTGGGTGCTCCAAATGATTTTTGTATTAGTGGCTTGCTTGGCTTGTTCTCATGAAGTATTCATCAAAAGAGGCTTGGCTATCTCCTCTTCTCCTTGGCACCTTTGGCTTTAGCTTAGCTTGGAATCAATTTGGTAGGGTAACACTAATTCAAATAGCTTTGGGAATCATTTGTGCATTATAAATTTACATTATCAAGAATTTAGAAGATATTTGATCATAATAACTTTGCACCAAAATAATTTAGAAATGATGTTCATGGCCTCTCTATTTATAGATTTTTGTAAATGGATAGAATCAACTTGAATCATCCATCTCAAGATTGAGATGTGTGGTTAAGGATTAATCCAATTATTTAATTAAAATCCATAAATATGATCATCAATATTTGTGATAAAGGATAAATTTAAGAGGCATGGAAGGCATTGTTGAGGCATGGGAGGAGTTAACCTTGATATTTTATGCATTTATGGCCTGAGGATGTCTTTCCAAGAAATGAGGTCCCCTGATGATGTAGATATTCAATATTCATTTCCAAAAATAAGTATTCAACAAGTATCCATGGAATTTTTAATTAGGATATAAGTTAGTTTAATTAACCCTTAAGCATGATTAACCACTTTGTGCATAAAGTACTCAAATTGATTAGAATGCCTTGTTATTGGTCCAAAATTTGACTAAATTAGAACTAAAAGTCAATGTCAGATGTTTTGGAACCATATTCTCAATTAGGATGTTGCCAACACAAAATAACAACTACATGCATATCATACAAGAAATTTGATAGAAAAGAGCAATCTAGGGCACCTAGGTGTAAAATTAGCATTTTGACTCGAAATGATCTAATCAAAGTTAGTTGGCCCATAAATTGCATTACCCCATTTAATGATACCATAGCCAAAATAAACACTTTAATATATCAATTTTAACTCATTTGATGTGTTTTAGTGTTTTTAAGCCAAATTGTGCATTTTAGGTAAAAATTGGTCAAAATCTTGGTTAGAGGTCATTGATGGCTAGATTTAGTTGTCTACATAGTGTACATGACTACAAATCATGTAATGTTGCTTTAGAGATGATATTTAAAAGATAATGGAATCAAGATAGCATTGATAACATGAACAAGGACTTAGCATAATCCCCTAAAACCATGATCAAGCATGAAGTTCTTGAAAATGGTGAAAAAGGAAAATGGTGTATCCGCTTGCAACATGAGATGATTTTCATATCCAAACACTTTAAAATGTGAAACCAAATAGGGATCATTATATAATTAATCCAACATAATCTAGAATCAACCCTAGTAATTATTTTGTATGGACTTGTCTAAAATGGAGAAAAACCTATAAGGTACACAGATTAGCAAGTAAAAAAATATAGTCAACTTCATTAGGATGGTTCATAAATTATAGGCCACCATTATTTAAAATATTATGATTTAAATTAATCTCTCTAAGTTTTATTTCACCTCCCAAAGGCATTTGACCTAGAAGTTCTCCAACTGATCATACCAAGCATGAACTTGTTGATCACTTCTACATGTCTAGAAGGAAAGAAAGGAAAATAATGGTTTTGGAACCTTTTTAGCACTTAAAAATTGTTTAAATAATTTATATTAGTGTGATTAATATTAAGAGATGTTCCATGACCTTCTCCCATGTGTCACCTTCCCCCATGGGCCATACAAGTGCCAAACTCCCCTTTTTTAGTTAGATAACCTATAATATTCTTATTAAAATGGAATTCCTAAAAGGTAATATGACCAATTGGATGATTTATATGAAAATAAGACACTTGGACACCTTTGGAACCATGCCACTTGCATTTATGACCCCTAAAATCCCACTAAATGATCCAAAATGACAAATTGACTAATATGACTAAGACTAAGGATAGAATGACATTAAATGACATCACATAAATTAGAATACACCCCATGACAAAAATATTAGACCTTATAAAATTTCTAAAAAGTCAATTTTTTACCTATAGGGGCCCCAATTTGACTTATAGGGTCAAATTTGGTCAACACATATGATTATAAATCCTAAAAGAGGCCCATTAATAGTTACCATTATTACCTTAGAAGAAATATCAAACTCCTTTAAAAGCTACATATAACCTTTTTATCTTATTATTATAATTCCAAAAGCTTCCAAATTTCCCCTCTATCCTACTCTAATTGCCTCTACATCCTAAAACTTGAGGGTCGATCTTGAGGACTAGGACACCACTATCCCTATTAGTTTAACTAGGTACAAACACTAAAATGATATATTCAATGTAATTAAAAAGGTCTTTAGGGATTATATTGAAGCTAATGACTGGTTGGATAAGTACAAGGATGTTATTTGGTCCTTTAAAAGGTTTAACCTTCATAAAGCTATGACCAAACTAGAGGCATTTCCATATGCGAATATGGTAGGAAACATCCTCCACAAGGCTATCTACATGCAAGATGTTGTTAATTATTGGGTGTATTCAACCAACTCTTGGCACCAAATTGCCAATATATCTAGGAAAACCTTCAAGTAATACTACTCCATCTAAGACTTCTCATTATCATATGATGCAATGGCAACATCAGTCTAGATGAACAATTACTAGATCTATGATGTCCTCCATGACTGGGATGAGAGCCTCAACTCCAAGTGGTTCAATAAATAAAATATCAATGCCTACATAGTTTTTAGCTTCCAATACAAGGTCTAAGTAGGCATGATCCTAATGAACCAATGGTTCAGAGACTTAGATTTTTAACTTGTCAATAAGTTGTGGGTACCCCTTCTACACATGATCCTGACTCGCTATGACATCTTAGACATTGGAAGCTTGATTAACTTCAAGTTGGTCAATACTATTTCATACACCTAAAATGGACGCAACTTATACATGATGAGATACCTACTCAATTTCATTTGTGGTATGATCTCATTCAATCCATTAGCCTTTCCTACATGGGTTCTTAGTGGCCCAACTATCCATGTGGTATTTCTACAAGATTTGTGACCACCAGTTCTACAAGCATGTCTAGGACACCTATGACCGCTTCTACCTAGTGGTGTACTAGGTGGTTAATGAAGATCCCATGCCCTAGCTCTCAAATATAATTTAGGACTTTATCAAAACCATTAGAGACTACTAGATGTAGAAATATGACACATTAATTTGACTCATGGGATTCCTCCAAGACCCCTTGTGCTTGCCACATTATGTGCCTAATCACTTAGCAAAACATGAGATCACCTATCAATTAGTGAATGGCATCTTCAAATTCTATGTTGAACATCATTAGAAGGTGTTCCCTCTAATCTATATCACCATATGGGGCCACATCTATAGGAACTTCCCATTTATACAAAATATGGTGGTTGGGCAAGACTCTTTCACCCTCACAAAATGGGATATTTGATAGTGAGACCCTAAAGAGGCAATTCATTCCCATTTGGTATAATATTGAACTTGGCCTAAGATCGACTACAACCATCAAGCTAAAGATAATGATGAACTTTATCTAAATGTCATTGATAACCAATAAGTACTGTCTCAGATAGAAACTAGGAGGAAGAAGACTCAGGAAGGCCCCTCGTCAACCCCTCTAGCTCCTACTCAGTCAGTGGAGGATATGACTCTAACAACTATGAATATCTCTAAGAGAATCTTGTAGTGTATCCCACCACATTTTCCTCCTCAAGATGAAGCCTTAGCTCCCACTCTACTTCTTCCAATGGCCTTGTCTCCTCAAGATCTACCTCTACCTCCTCTAATTTTTCCTAGCACTTCACCTATACCTCCTCTAGTGGCTCCTCAAGCTTCACCTCTACCTCCTCCAATAAGACTAGTGATCAGGGCTCAATAGAGTTGAGCCCAAACTACATGAAACCAAGCCACCTAAGTTTAACCCACTCAACCATCAACACTACGACATCTGATATTTGACATAGCTAGTATCTCAAGAGTGAACCCAAAATGAGGAAACTAGTAGGAACCCATCTAGGTTCCCCCACTCACTATTGCATCTCCTTCCATTTCCCTTCCACCCTTTACTCCCACTACATGTCAACTCCCTATTTTTATGCCCAATAATTTACCTCCATATCCCCCTTTATTTACCATTTTTTTAACTCCATATTTTTCCCATGTACCCTTGGCCTCAGTCCTTTTGAGAATCCTCACTTCCCCATTACCTTATGCTCTACCTATCTCACACCCTAGAGTCCTCTCAGTACCTCCCTTGGGTGTTCCCTTAACATTATGTGTGACTATAACCTTTTAAATACTATTGCCTCTAGTACGGACCCTCTCAGTTCCCACTCTAATTAACATAGTAGTCCACTCTATGGCTCCAATTCTTCCAGCATTAGCCTCTATATCCCCCACTACCATAGTCAGACTATACACCAAAACACTTAGATTTGACTTGGAAAAGAGGCCAAAGAAGGAATATAAGGAAACCCAAAATTTAGCTCTAGCTTGAAGGCCTTAATTTTTAGCTCCACCTCCTCTATAGATCTTGGTGACTCCTTCAATCCCAATAGTATCAACCTAGTTATTGGATCCCCAACCCCCTCTCTCCCTTATTAAAGGCCCCACTAGCTTCACCTTTAACTAGCCTATTTCATCCCTATTATTCCAAGATCTATTCTTGGGGGTAATCCCACATTAGGTGAACCTCACCTAGGAACAAGGGTGATCTCAAATATTCTCATGGGCCTCCCTTTTATTCTCCCTCCATTTTCCCCCATGCCCCCTCTAAATCCACTCCTTTCCTCTTTCACTCCTTCCACTTCCTCCATCTCCCCTCATCCTCTACCCTTAACCACCATTTTAGCCACACCTCCTCCACCCCTAAAATCCTAAGGGATGGTCCCACATGCACCATAGATGCATGTCTAGGGTGACCCATATGTGTAGTGGGGTTTTGATAGAGTTTCCAAGAGCATGAAAAGGATGCTCACTTAGAG
Organism: Torreya grandis; assembly: GCA_037957365.1. Classification (NCBI taxonomy): domain Eukaryota; kingdom Viridiplantae; phylum Streptophyta; class Pinopsida; order Cupressales; family Taxaceae; genus Torreya; species Torreya grandis. Next base: position 1,199,869 of record JARHVA010002555.1, on the reverse strand, counting down.
ATTCGTCTAGGAGGGGAGCCTGATGATATTATAGACCCATTAGGATCTATTTTACCTCACCAAGGTATATAATTATACTAAGAAAGAGAATATGGATAATTTCCCACTATCCATTCTTTGAAATACCTATGACATGTCTGAGAAACTCCTCAAGGACATGCAAAACCAATTTTAGACTCTTGAGGCTACATTTATAGTTTGACTAATCAGGTAGGTCAAGGAAACCCTCCTATTACTTTTCTTAATCCTTTGAAAAGTATTAGGGATTTAGGTTGAGACTGATGTAATTATAAAGGGAAAATTAGCCTACCTGGGGGGAATCACATAAATAGATGAGAAATGATAATAGTTGTAGGTAGTGGTCAATAAGTGGATGTTCTTAGATCTCAAACTGATGCCAACATCAGATTTGGGGTTATACTAAACTTAAGCTAAGAACATGAGAGTGATGATGTGTGAGTCGTTAGCTTTATCCTTCAATAAAATCAAACCCTTGGAATAGGGGGAGAATAATAATTTAGAGTCCACTTGGGTCAATTTGACTAGGTTATGAGGGAGAAAATGGAAAAGGAAAACTAGGATGGAGACTAAATGGTGTTATACCTAATAACTCAGTCCACTTTTAGCATCAAGCAAGTCTTTAGAGTCTAGGATTTAATGGAAGCATCATTCCACATTTCCTAAAACTAGTGGTTGAGGTAGAGGTGATATTTATGGATCCTCCCATAAACTTGGACAAATTGGACAAAGAGTTTGACCTCATGGTATCTACACTATAATATCATAGTGCCTAGTTGAAGTAGTTGGGAGCTGATCCCTCTTAGCCACCTCTATGTGTTTACTAATGGTCCTCATAGATCTACTGTTGGTTTGTTGGGATTTTATTTTGGTATAAATTTTGAAATGTGATTGTAACTACAATGAATGGCCATCATGGCTCAGGTTGGGATCCTCATGCTTTTTGGAGGTGATCCCCAATCCTCATCTACTTATAAAAAATCCATATTATATTTTAGGGGTCCACCAAAAATTGCTTAAAAGTGTTGTTAGATTATCACTAGGATTTCACCAGTATTTTTTTCTTCACTCTAGACTGTAATGGTGGCCCAAATCAATTATTGTAATAGTTTTTCACTCTTTTAAATGAATATAATCTCTATTTCTAAAAAGGGATATTTTTTATGTTCAATTTTCTTTCATCTTCATGTTTAAATGATCAATAGTTCTATGTTAATTAGATTAACATTTTTTCATTTTATGTATGTCATGATTATGATGTGCTTAGTTATTATATTCTCTGTGTGAGTTATTTCATTTCCCTTTTGGTAAGTGTTGATAATTTATGTGCCTAGCTGAATGTTCTATTAATGTTCTAGAGATTTCCCATGACTTACCAAAGAATCATGATAAATTATGTCTAAATTACATACCTAATAATATTCAAACTATTTCAGAGCACATTCAGGCATTTAAATATCCCCTTATCCAAACTCAATTTTGATATAAGGATGTTTCTTATTGCCTACTCCCTTACTCCTTAGGGGAGGTTTTTTATGCTTGGAACCTTGGATTTCCAAATGGGTTTATCACCTCTTGGGTTGATTTTGAAATAGTGTTTATTAATCATTTAGGCTACCCATTGATCCAGCTATCATATACCATCATTTTGTTGTTGCCCGTAGGAAACCAAATGAACCAATGAGTGTCTTTAATGCATATTTCCATAAGATATATTAAAGGTTAAAATACATCTACACAAAAACATAAGTGACTTCCATCTAAACCTTCCTAAGAGCTTTGGGCTCAATGACTTCCATATTTCTTAGGAGAACCCTATCAACACTTTCATCTTTGTTATTGGCCTATAATGAACCTATCAATATTGAATAATAGATGGTGTTGAAAGGCTATGAATTTGGTCCTTCAACTTAATTATGCAAGCCTATTACTTACAACCAAATTATAATGATCAACCAGGCTCTTAAACACCACTTCATTAATGAACCCAATCATAGGTGTTATGTACTCAATCTTGAATCTAGTGTACAACCCAATACCTATGAACTATATGCCTAATGGTGAACCTTATATGCCTCCAAATCATGTTATACAATATAAAAATAATCAAATACTTGTTCTTATCATCTACAATAACATTTCTACCATGCCTATCATGAGAGGTTATGATTCTTATACTAACAACCAACAGGGTATCCCATCATTTAGAAAGAATCATATGCCTATCAATAACACCCATAACTAAACAAAACCTACTACCCTTGCATTTATAAATAATGATTCACCTATGATTAAACCATAGCCACAAATGAGAAATCAACAAAATACTAGTGTGAACCCTAAAGTAGCAA